>VDFB02283536.1:0-157845 GCA_007258455.2 Sequoia sempervirens | reverse complement strand
GATCAATATATTCATGCTGCTCTACTTTTGTATCATCATATCTTAAAGAGCAACACCTATTTCTCATGCCACCTTTGACATGCCTTCCATCAATGACAACTGCCAACACACTCGTCCATACATCAATGATACTATGCCTAGACAACAAAATCCTCCTTGACATGACTTTGACATCAATAACAACTTCGTCTTTTCAACTTTGACACCAATGACAGCATTTCCAACAAAGTTCACAAAATAGAAGTCAGACGAGGCATTATTAACTTACTTGTTGATAAGGAATTCACATTTTGAAAAAAGTATGGATGATAAAAACAATTTTACAAGATAAAGATTAGGTAGGTAAAAAAATACTACTCATAAAAGCACCGTTGTTTGTTATTTGGGGCATCCAATATCTAAAACAAAAAACAATGTGTTGGCTGTTTACTTTCAGCCTTATTGATCAAGCTTGAGCAGCCGAGATTTGACCCAAAATGTTACAACAATTTTTTTTTGGCATTTGTTTGAAGGTAGTGGGAGAGTATTGTAGAGAGTTGGAAATCACATGTCAGATTAGCAGTACTTCAATTACCTTATAAATATCATATGTCGGTAGCACTGAATGTTCATTTGACCAATCTTATGCCTCATGCAAAAAATAATATTGTTAGAGAATCTTGGGAGATTGATTAAATGAGATAGAGGTTTAAAGTGAACCATACAAATGACATAATTAGTTTAGTGGTCCTTTCCATTCGTTTTCCGAAAGTTTTGATGGGCACAAGATAGTTGAGGTAACTTATATAGTATACTCCTTACATAGAGAAGTAGTGAACGTATGTACATATCATACTCACCTCCAAAGTTATTGAGGAGTTATCACATATACAAGGCCCTATAATTTAACCCTGGAGCAGTAGTATAAACTTTTGGAGACGTACTGATGCAGTCCAAGGACCACGAACCCAATGAAGGGCTATTCATTCAAGCAGCTTACAAGAACATAACAGAACATTTTGAAAAAAAAAGAGATAATAAATAACAAATATATTCAAAGTTATGTAAACTGCCAAAGCGAAATTAAACAAAACAACTTCAGCATTCAAGATTTTACATGAGCTCTTGTGACTGGAACAGTCTTTTCCTACAGATGAAAACCACAATAGAAATGACCCCAATTTGGAATAAGAACATTAAACGAGTTTCACATAACTATGATAGAAATTGGCATAAAAAACTTTACAAACAAAATTAGTCCAAATCTAAAAACAGTAATCAACTGTCACACTGCTTCACACCAAAAATTTGAAAATACATGCTTAGTGATAATGTTCTTTTATTTTAAGATAATACTGACTTCCAAACTCTTCCTAATACCCTTACCAGAAGCCTCGACTCCCCTCTTTTTCAAATGTCCTTCCCCCAAGCATCCACATATTAAACTCTAGTTTTATTTTTTCCCTGAAGAAAGTGGAGACCGCCCAGTAATTACACAAGAAACCACCACACTAGTTAAGGATCGCGATATATTAATTGATTGAAAATAAAAAATATATTTATATTTTGATTTTCATTTAATTAATAGATATGGATAGATAATAACCACGATGATGCATTTTTCAAATGTTAAGACAATTTAAGGAACTCATTCACATTAAATTGACAAAAGCCACTAGAAATCCAAAAAATTGCCCATAAAGAAAGACTCCACTACCTGTCATTGTGTCTCCTACAAGATGCTCCTGCATCATAGTCAACCACAACCCTTAACCAATTTTAATTGATTGTGCAACAACTAAAAAACATTCAGATGGCTATATTACCTTTTAAAAACAAAAATCACTTTAAAATGAGTGATTAACTGTATAAATAAGGTGTAGAAGAGTGATAAACTTTCTTGAAACTTACCCTGAAATTCGCTGCCTCTCTGAAAATTCAATTGGGTGTAGAAGTCCTCTCCAATTTAAGATCAATTACTTGAAAAAAATCATGGCATAGATTCTTTGAATACTGAGAAAAATTGTAGAGTGTATTGCATGATAGAAGCAAAAAATCAGCGAAAGAATGGTGTTTATCATAGAAGTTAAGCAAAAAGGTAAGTGAATTTGTATTTAATTTTTTTTAATTCAAGTTCAACTATATTTTATATGATTATGTAGAATGTATAATAAGAGAAACTCATAATTTTTTTGCGGTTGTGCAGAATGTTATCTATTTCAACTAACCAGAATGACAAATTGCAAGCATTCATAAAATCGAATGTATTATGTCAAGAATTAACACTTTTCACTTTTATGGATGATAAGTCATACTGGTATGGATAGGGGGTTCAATTTGACAAAAATAATTGTATTAATAGGAAGATTAAAATCTAAATGGAAGCATGGACATTGTATTGTAGTGTGCTTGATAGAGAATCAAATGGAGTTTGTAAATTTAATCCTACTTTATTGGCCTCATTCTTACCCACACCTTGTGCTTTGTTGTACATACAACTCGAAGGTTTATGTTCGACCATTTATTAACATTATGGATGACCATGTGATTGAACATGTCACACAAACATTACCTACCAATAGGTTGATTATGGATTATAAGGAATTATTCATTCCAAGTTACAGAATAGAGAAACCAAAAAGATTTTGAAGGGCAAGGACAAGGACATTGAAGAAGACTTCTAAGACTTCTGAAATTTGAAAGTAGATAAATTTTACATCTTTAAAATTTGGATATGTTTAATAATTATTATGACAAACATATACATTCATAGCAAGTGTCATATGTGACCACTCTAACTATGAACTTAAGAAAAGTCATTAAGTGATATATTTCTATGTTACAATACTTGTTTCAATTGTTATTTGAATGTCTTTGTCAATTTTTTATGTATCCAATATTTGTAGTGTACACAATACATTGTACTTGTATAAAAAGGGATTGTGATATCAAGAAAATATTAAACACTCAAATACATTCAATAAGTGATGATAATGGATACATAAAAAATGACACTCATTGAATGCATTTGAATGTTTAATATTTTCTTAATATCAAAATCCACTTTTATACAAGTGCAATGTATTGTGTACACTACAAATATTGGATAAATAAAAATTGACAAAGACATTCAAATAACAATTCAAACAAGTATTGTAACAACATGAAAATATATCACTTGATGACTTCACTTAAGTTCATAGTTAGAGTGGTCACATATGACACTTGTTATGAATGTATATGTCATAATAATTATTGCACATATCAACATTTTTAAGATGTAAAATTTATCTACTCTCAAAATTGAAAAGTCTTAGAAGTCTTCTTCAATGTCCTTATCCTTGTCCTTTGAATTTTTTTTGGTTTCTCTATTTTTCAACTTGGAATGAATAGTTTGTTATAATCCATAATCAACCTATTGGTAGGTAACGCTTATGTGACATGTTCAATCGCATGGTCATCCACAATGTCAATAAATGGTCGACCATAAACCTTCAAGTTGTATGTACAACAAAGCAAAAGGCGTGGGTAACAATGAGGATAGTAAAGTAGGATTAAATTTACAAACTCCATTTGATTGTCACTCTCAAGTACATTGCAATACCATGTTCATGCATCCATTTCGACTCTAATATTCCTATTAATACAATTATCTTTGTCAAATTGAACCCTCATCCATACCAGTATGACTTATCATTCATAAAAGTTAAAAGTGTTAATTCTTGACATAATATATTTGATTTTACAAACACTTGCAATTTTTCATTCTGGTTAGTTGAAATAGATAACAGTCTGCATGACAACAAAAAAATTATGAGTTTTCTATTATTATACATTCTACATAATCATATCAAATATAGTTGAACTTGAATTTAAAAATTCAAATACAAATTCACTTACCCTTTTCACTTAACTTCTATGATAAACACCATATTTTGTTGATTTTTTTTCTTCTTCTATCATGCCATGCACTCTATGAATTCCATCCAGCTCAATCATTATTTTAAGAAATTGTTGAAGCAACTCAATTGATCTTCAACCATACAATAAATAGGCCTGCAAAAACATAAGGAAAATTAATGGGAAAAATGAAAAGAAATCACAAGAAACTTCAAATAGATTTCAGCCCATATATCATCCTTAGGCGTGTAATGTAATATTTATAAGAAAAGAAAACTTCTTGCAATTTATAAAGCATTTTTTCAAAAAGTTCAAGTGCCTTGTCTATGCATAATAATAATGGTTATTATTTTGTTAGTTTGATGATTGAAGAGAATGATTTTATGACATAAAAAGTTCATAATATTTTTCCCTCGTCCTCCTCTATTGTCTTATCTTTCCCTAGTGACATGTATTCTAATCATGTGGGTTCAGTAAAATAAAATCACTTTTTCTAGTTTTTACAAGGATTGAGATGCAGTCCATGTTCCTATAATGAAGTTTCCCAGTGACTATGAAATGATGTGAAACTGTAGAAAGGATATAAATGCATTTATGCATGCATATTTATAGAAAATACAAAGACACTTTCATACGACTATACAATATGAACTGCACATCGCCTGCGGAAAAATTTAAACTAGTGTACAAAAACCATAATTAATATTTTTGATCTATGCGAACATTGCAATAAGACCTCAATTGTTTTATCCAACAGTTTTAAAGATAAATATTAATTTTTATTTATTTTTCAATAAATAATATACATCCTGTAATTGTTGGCATTAGGAAAACAGCAAATAAAAATAAAAACTTTTAATTGGTTGCATGGTTCATAAAATTAATTACAAATTAAAGTGTTTTGAACACAATAGTACCTGCTTAAAAGGCAGGCACTAATAAGATAGTAGCAACTATTCTAATTTCTAAAATGCAAGTGTCTTCTTAACTAGTGAAGCTGTTATGCTCTAGAAATGCAAAGTCAAGACCATATATTTTTGTCCTTAGATGAAAAAAAATTGCACAGGTACACTTAGCTTGAAGTATGATAAGCAGAGGACTAAAACACATTTCTGAGTCCAACTAAGAGAAAACTAGGAACTTGTTTACCCTTGACATGTGAGCATGAAACACACAAGATTGTAACAAAAATTTGATCATTCATCAACACAATCAGAAGCCCCAGTCACACTTGAGAAATTAGTCCAAAATAGTCCAGGATTGTAATGACTTGGGTTGGGGAAATTGTTGACGGGGAATATTTATTTCTGGTAAATATAAGTAGAGTTAACCGAGGGAAGGAATGACTCCCAACAAAGCAATGAAATTTTCTGAATTTGTTGATATTGGCATGTACATTTTATCTTTGCCTCAGTTCTCTTACTGCTTGTGTTTTAGTCTAAGTTTACAGAAACAAAAAGCCCGGGACTCTGTATTTTTCTGATGGTCAAAACATCATGAGAGATTTGCTTATATTTGGTGTTAAGAATAGTCTAGAAACATGCTGCACAGGTCGATTAATCCTTTCATACAACAGATTTTCCACATACCAATGATGAAATTACGCATTCTTGTAAAGCAGTCTACTCTGTTTTTATAATGGTCAATTGACCAATCTTATGTCTCATGGAGAGAAATCAAATAAAACAATATAATAAAAACATGAAAAAAAAAAAATATATTTACAGTCTCTCTAACAATGCAACTGTCCAAAATAATAAAAGTAGTCACTATCCAACTATAACAATATATGTCTGGAAAGTGTCGGTTCATTCGGAACATACCTCTGGAAATCCTTGCCTTGAAGTACTTGTATCCATTTCCAGGCAAACTTCAACGAAACAAGGTCATACATTAACAATGCGTCGTATGCAATTTAGCAAGTGGAACCTCAAAGTCGAATGGAGCTTGCTAGATGGATGCAAAAAATTGCATGAAACGATGAAATGAATGGTAGAATTTCTTTTTGAATTTGCACCAAGATTTTGGGCAGCTTTCCATTTCGATTTACGTAATCTTCGCCAAGACCTTAGGTGGAGAAAAAGAAAGAACACATGGCATAGAAGATCCAAATATGCCCGCCTCTATGCATGCCGTAACAAAAAAAACTGAAAAGAAAAATATGAAGTTATAGTCTCTGGAACCATGGAATTGCCCAAAATAATAAAATCAGTCATATTGCAACTTGTTCACCAAACCATTCATCAAAGAAAGTTCCTTTATCTAAAATATTTTTCATGGGTGTGATAGTTGTGTTTACTTCAAAGGGGTTTCTTTTTTCTTCAATTTATCTCTCTCTACTTTGGGGGGTTTTTAATCTCTCTATTTTGGGAGGTTGGCTTCCTCTTATGATGGATTCTTCTTTTTTGGGCATCTCTTTCAACATGGGTACCTCGTTGGGTTTCATTATTTGGGATCTATACTTTCACCCACCTTATCTATGCTTAAGGGGGTGTTAAGTGTAGGTTTTCTATTTCCCTTATGTTAGGGAATATTTGTTTTTTCCTACACATATTATTAATATCTCTTAGGCTCTTTATGTATGGTTATTATAAGAACACATGGAATAATCCATTAGATACATGTGTAACTCTCACCCACACTTGGGTAGTTGAGTCTCACACCCTCCTTTAGATTTTTATGCCACCTCTCATAACCATTTATTTGTCTTCATCTAAGTAGTTACAACCATATAATTTGGCATTTACTAAATAGGTAAAACTACCATTTATTTTAGGTAGTTGGAGATATTATGCCTCCTGGATGTACATGCACCTATTTGTGCTATATATAGCACCCACCTCTCTTCTCCTTTAGTCAAAAAGAGTATTGTGAGAATTTCTTATAATCTAGTGGATTTTATCTCTCAAGTTTTATTTTTTCAAGATTCTCTCACAATTTTGCTATTTTGATCTTCAATCATATATTGAGTGGAGTGTATGTGATCTATGACTGACATCTAATCTTGACTCAAATTTTCATTTCTTATAGAATCTAGCATATTTTCCTTGTTTCTTGTTGTGCAAGTGAGTCAAAATTTAATTAAATAAATGAGTACATTGTAACTTTTTAGATGGCAATGCTTAAAAGAAGGAATATAGCACATTGTGATATCATATATAATAGTGAGCTCCATCCTCTAGTACCAATTTCTTTATTTTTTTCTGTTTCCATTTTTCCATATAATTTTTTAATCTAATACTTCTATTTTTTAAAATCTTTCAGTTCTGGTTACAATCCTTTGTACTTATCTCATCATTTTGTTTAATGTAACTTAAAATTTGACAATAGTTTAACTTCTCCATTACATATTCCTATTTTTTGTGTTTAACTATTGGGGAAAAGGAAGTTGAACCGCTAAAATTGAATACTCATAAATTCTTATCTTTATATTCTACATGTTGACAATTTATTTGATGTTCATCTCTATTTATTCCTTATCGAGAGTTCCAATCTTGATGGGAATCAGGAACCTACACTGTTTCTGATGGTTCCTACCTCCTTAGGAACTTTTGAACTATTCAACTTAACTCTTTATTGAGGGTTTCAAATCCATTGTGAACCAAACACCAAATTTTTTATTGAGGTTCCTTCCTCCTAAGGAACTCTCCAAATGTTTGTTCACCATAGCCCTTTGTCAAGGTTTTTGAATTCATTAGAAACCAAGTACCAAGCAATTTTGGAGGTCCCTACTCTAATAGGAACCACATGAACTCATTAAAACTTCATGGAAAATTAAGTCTTGAAGACTTATGGGTGATTTCAATAGGAATTGGAACTATTAAAGGTTCCCATAGGAATTAGAACTATCAGAGGTTCCAATAGGAACTAGAATTTTTGGAGGTTCCCAAGGTTCTTAAAACACCTCAAAGCTCTACCCACCCTTAACTTCACCAATTTTCATCCAAAATCCTCCAAATTTGAACTAGAGATATCCATTAAACCCTTCTACAAGGTGATGCTTTGAACTTGACCAATTTTCATTTTTGAAATTTTCTCATGAAGAAAACCACCAAAAAACTAACAAAACCAACTAAACTAAACCAAAATTGAACTAAAACTAGAAGAAAACATAGAATGTTTTGGATGATGTTGGGTCGGCTATAGACCTAGATACTCCTACATCACCTAGAAACCCTATTTACCTCTTCCATTATAGCTTTCTAACCCTCTTGTTTCCCTTCCAAGCATGTATGTAGATTGTCCTAGCATTCCCCATCTAATCCAAGTCTTTACAAAAAAATTGAAGGCATTCTAAGTTGAGAACATGCCTATCATTTTAAATTATTTTTTTCTAATATTCAATCATTAGTACTATCTAGTGTTAGTTGGCCCCATTATCTAGACATCCATGCTAGTTATTGTTATCTAATGTCTTTGTCCAATCATCTAACAAGTCCCATATTTTGCTAGTACTTTCACCCAACACTCTAGATCCTATACATGTCATCATAATTAGTTTCTATAAATGATTGAGTTTCATTTTTTCTATCTACTCTCTCTTTCCATAAGCCTAGAATAAGGTGTCTCCCTATCCATTTCCTTTTCTCTATGTATCATAGGTGTCTCTGATTAACTATGTAGTCTATACAATTGGAGATCTAGGTCCCTTGAAAGTTTGAAGATAGTTGGAGTTGATTTGTACTCTTAGAATTCCTACCATTTGTTATTATCTAGTGAAAATATCTCAATATTAGCACCATTTGATTTTTTCTAATACCTTTATCCAAACATCCACATTATTTCTTGTTATCTAGTGCAAATTTCTCAACTTCTAACAACATCCAAAATTCTAACTCTAGAATTCTTCTCTAGTCCCTTTCTGACAATAGATCAATCAAATTCTAGGTGCATCACCCTCTCTCTTTTTTTTTCTCTATCTCTTAGTCCTAGTTTATATCAATTTATTTCCATTTCTCAATCTAGTTTTCAAATTTCTATGTTCAATTTTGTTAATGGTATCATATAATAAGTAATTTGGTTATATTACTGTAACATTAGGATCTCTCACCAAAAAAATAATTTTATTTAAGTTTAGGTTATATTTAAAGATTCAAAGTTAGGAAACCTTGTTCCAATCAAGCATTTGAAAGTTAAATAAGGATAATAATACATTAATTAAACCAAAGGAGAATACTATTTAATTTTACCCACAACTAAGATCATTTCAAAATCATCCATAATCTTTTCAAATAGATCATATCCAAGAACTAGGTTAAGACTTGACAACTATGAGCTTCTACTCTTATATATACAAGAATCGAAAGATCATTCTATAAAATCCAATAAACTTGATCACCTTAAATTTTTCATTCAATTTCATTTTAATTCATAACTTAAGCTTTCTATTACATATTAAATTTTAAATTTCAAATAATAGACAAAAAAAAAAAAAATATGACCCCAACAAATAACAATATCAACATTAAATAAATCCACCAGACATTTATCATTTATATGATACGTGATAAACAGATAAAACAAATTTTTGAAAGAAATTCAGATAACTTTACAACTAACATAAACTCAATGAAGAAACATCCAAACTACTTAGGGAAAAAAAAAATCTAAACTAAACTGACTGATACAAAGACCCAACAGAAAACCAAAACACACGTAACAAACCTCCCCATGATACAATTGCTTGAGAATTTTAGCTCCTCCAACTCTGGCCAATAGAAGCGTCCCATAAACAATAGGATACTAGAATAATACATTTATCATGAGGAATATGGAAACTAAGTAGACTAAAGATGTACCTTTCAAAATATATGTAAATCTAAATAGCTTCCATGCATCCTAACATCTCTAGCTGAAACAGTGAATTCGTTGACCCACTTTGAGTCACACTTGAATTTTGGTCATTGTGGACGTTTAAAAGTGGTGGAAACTCCTATCCTTTCAAGCTTGATCTTCACCTCTCGCATGGACGGTCTTCCACTTCCTTTAGGATAAAGACATTTTTAGCTTTCTTCCACTTCCTTCCGGATAAAGACATTCTTTAGCTAAACTTGCCATAGCAGTCACCTAATCGTGGTTCTCCTCGTTCTTCACGTTTGGATCCAAAATATCAGTCAACCAGTTGTCCTTACATTTGCAAAGAAGAAACTTAGACGTCACTTTTGTCAGTAAGCGCGCCCGTGCCTAAGTATTCAGGATCCATGTAACCGCAGGGGCTCACTACATTGGTGGTGAGGTGCTTACCATTTCCACACATTAGCCATGACATTCCAAAATCTGCAATTTTTGGAGTGACGCCATTGTTAGAAGAATATTAGATGATTTTATGTTCCGGTGAATAATGGGGTGATCTAATTCATGCAGCTATGCCAAAGCATCTGCACTACCCATCACAATTTGCAGGCGACTCTGCCAACACAAATTGCCGGAGTGCAGCTGATCAAAAACTGTTCCCCCGTCAACAAATTCATATACAAGAATAGGAGATCGTGTTTGCAGGCAACATCCAAGCAAGCTCACAATGTTTTTGTGATTAAGACCCTACACAATCACAATTTCATTGTGTAGACACTAAAAAATGTCCTAAGCTTGCCAGTGTCATTTTTCTTCATCCTCGTCATTCAATAATTGAATAATTTTAGTTATTCAATTATGTTTGATCATACTCCTCTATTAATTAAATAATTTTTAATAATTATTTAATTAATTCACTTTCTAATCTTTATTTTGTCCTAATCAATTAAATAAACTAATTGCGTCACTAATTTCTCCCTCTTCTTCAATAGTTAAATAAATTATTATTTATTTAATTAATTTGTCACCTTTCATCTATAATTAAATAATTACCATTAATTATTTATCTATTCATGGTCCTTTAATTCTTCTATAGTTAAATAATTATTAAAATTATTTAACTATACCATGCCACCTCCCCTATCAAATAATTAATCTAAATTGATTATTTAAGGTCTAATTTTCATCTCTCTATTTAATTAAATTGATAAATTTAATTAAATGCTCCTTTTGTCATTTTCTCTAAATAAATAATTTGGATAAATTATCTATTTGCCACTTGTCATTCTCTCTCCATTTTTGAATAAATAATTTAAAATGCATCGCTTGGTGAAAGATGCTCTGTCATAATCCCCTGTCATAACATTCATTTATGTCATAGCCTACATGTCTTGCATGTCTGTCATAACTGTCAGGCGTCATAGCCGTCAGCGTCATAGCTTTTCCATGCATGGCATATTTTTGGTGCATCAATTTTGGACCGTTGATCTTGGCATCTTTTCTGAGACTTAATCTCAACCATCTATTTCATAACATCCCTCTCATGCATTCCCATCCATTGATCTTGGAATCCTTCTAGAAGATTAATCTCAGCCATCCATTTGAAAAGGTTGTCTATAAAAGAAACCTTCCTTATGCATTTTCAGCTTAACAACTAATTGTCTCCAACTTTCTTGCTACCATTTGCAGGTTTTGCACAAGTATTTCAACAAATCTGAGGGAAAAGTTGCATAACAAGAAGGAGAGCAAGACAAGGAATCAACTACAATATGGGGAGTGTTTTATTTTGTTTTCTTTCATTTTGAAATCTCCATTTGTTTGTATTCTCTTGTTTGGATGAGGTTAATAGTTTACAAGTGTTGGATGTCACTTTGTCTATTCTATTTGATTCTCTAACCCCATCTCACATTTAGTGAACCCGACGTGAAGTAGAGAAATTTGTGTGTCCTTGTTTATTTTTGTTGTTTTGTAGATTACATCCAAGAATTCATATGAAATCTCGTCATCTTCTTTTGAGCATAGAAAAATGGGCGCATAAAATATTTTAAATTCTTTTTTGGATTTTGTAGACCTCATTTTCAGATTTCTAGAATTTCAGACAGTTTAAAAATTCGTTAAGATTTGAGAAAGTTATGTTGTTTTAGTGACCGCAACTTTTAAGATTTAGTTGTTCAAGCCTGAATTTTCTTTTGTTTATAAATTTTTTGTCTTGCATAATTTTGCAAAATGTTTTCTGGGTTTTGAAGGTCTATGCCTTAGCTTTCCATAGATATCTACAGTTTAAAATTTGTTTAGTCTTGAGAAATTTATCACTATTTTAGTTAGCTATTTTCATTTTATTTATTTATTTATTTTACTAATCTTCTGTTTATAGCATGTGGCTTGGGAATGGGGCTCCCAAAAACTACTTCTTTTGGAGCAAAAAAAAAATTGAGCTCTTAGTTTTTAGTTTTCTTTGATTTCTTTTTCTTAGTTTGGTTTAGTCTTTTTATTTTGTAGTTTAGTTATTTACTAACTTTTAGTTTGGTTTTTAATCTTTTGTTCTAACTTAATTTTTTTTGCAGCTTTCTCATTGGTCCAAGGCATTTATGAAACTACTAATTTATGGTTTTACAGCTCTGTTAGTCGAAGAATCATTTCTCAAACAATGTGTTTGTGATTTCTAGTTTAGAAAACACTTTCATTGGTGCATTAAAATGAACATGTGTTTGATTTTGTTTGACTATGCTTGAAGGTGGTAGGTGATTATGCTCTCACCTTGTGAAAACTAGGTGATCAAAAAACTAGACCCACCTTATTTTTTGTCACCCTAAAGAATTAGTAATCAAAGTATCCTCTCCCCTTGCACTTTCAAGTGATCCTGGGTGTAAGAGAAATGGTTACTAACTCTAGAACTTGGGCTTGCCTTGGTGGGAAAATTATTCACCCCAAGGCGACTCAGACTGACAATGAAGCTTTTTGGCCAAGCTACCCCTGACCGGTATATAAATGTGAATCTTAAGGGAAAGCCTAGGGTTACAAGTGTGGATGTGTCATACGGACCAAGTAGTACTCCCCAAAACCCTATTGAGCTTAACCTCTTTAGGCTAGAGTGCCTCCTCAATAGAGCTTAATCTTGTGACCCATGTATGGCTACTTGAACAGGGGTCCCAAATTAAACACCTTTGTGTAGTAGCCAAAAACCTTCTATTTGCTAGCGTAGCACCGGTCGATGTGAAGGCATCCACATTTTCACAGTCTATAGTAGAGGTGATCAATCTGCCATGGGAGTTTCATGGGGGTTGGAAGCTTGGTTGGGGTGCTGTCATAATAGTGGTTTACAATTCTTGAGAGGAATGAATTTTAGCTGAAATCACATATTTTTAGAAAATATAATGATTTAAGACTTAAAAAGTTCCATTTTAAGGATTCCAATTGAAGAGGGTTTGATCAAATCACCTTAGATCAAACCCCCTTGGATAGAACTTCACTAATTTTAAACCATACCTATAAATGCGTCTCCTTTACACCTATCAAAATGCTGATAAAATAATCACTTTTGATTTAGATTTTGGGGGATCAAATGAACTCATTTAAAATTTATTTCAAATGATTATGGTATTCCTCAGAACAAGCTATCCAATGAATATAATTTTAATATGTTTTGGTTTTGTTATGTATTTGTTTTTTAAGTTTTATTAAACATAGGTTTTTCATCAAAAATGAATTTCTTTGTTCTTCACATGTGGAAAAATAGAAGATTATAAAAAAAAAAAAATTGAAAAATATGAGTGCACCAAATATTGAAGTCCTTGATCCAACAAAAATAAATAAAATTTGATATACAAAAAAAAGTTACACGTTATACGCAATGCTGAATTGTAATTCGTTTGACTTTGAAACTTGATTAAGGAAAAAATATTGAATAAAAAATTATCTAACCAAGTGGAAGCTCTAGATATCGAGTTACAAATCTAAATTTGAAAGAATTAATTTTATCCTTCATGGAAAAAAAGTTATGCATTATCAAGTGTGTCACTTTTTAAAATGTTGTTTCTGAAAAATCTATTTTAAATTGGAGATGGAAAAAGAAGTGTAATTTGATTCCAAAAATTTAATTTTTTTTTTTAAAATCTAGACAAAATTTGATGAGACTCCTAGTTTGCACCATCTTCAAATTCCTCACGTTTAGCTGCTATAGGTGCCCGAATGTGAAGATTTAGTTAAAAATAATAATTTCAGTGTCCAGTTTGGCCAAAAATTGTAAACCACTATTATGGGATCACCTGTTGGCTTGAGAAGAGAGTGCGATGTAAGGGGGAGCTCGTGCAGCCAAGCTTTTGGATTCACACGCTACTGATATGCGGTTGGAGAAACCCACATGGAATCTAGTGAATATTGTCCTGGCCTAACCATAGGATTGTGCTTGTCTTATTTGTGTTTGTCCCCATTCAAATATCATGCTTGTCAAGTGTTTTCTAAATTTTCAAAGAATATTTACCACATTCACAAATCTGGACACAAACAATTGACTTCAAACAAACATCACACCTAGTAACTTGCAATACCTCAAAACATTTCCAAAACCATCAACCAAACATGTCTAACTGCTATCCTCCATATTCACCCTCGACCTATGATCGAAACCAAAGGATTGAATATCTTGACCATCGTTTGGAAGAGCTTGAAAAACAAATGTGAATCCCAACATTTGAATTAAGTGATGCAATCATCTCATAAGCCTTTATCCTCATCCAAAACTACATCATCTAAGTTTAATGTCCTTGAATTTCTACAAAGGCTAAACAAGAAACCCAAATCTAAATCCTCAAACACAAATGCTATTGTGCAATCCTACCATGTCATGCATCTATCTTCATTCCCCATAAGTCAAAATAAACCTCACGAGTCTTTCACCCAAGTTAACGAATCTATTCAAGCATCCTCTCCTATCATGCCATCCACATCCAATGATTCATGTCAATCTCTTAGTCCAAAGCATGCTAGCATAGACTCCCCTACAAATCAAGATCAAAGTATTCTTTCCATTCCATCCAATGATACCAAAAATCTCCAACCCCTTCCAATATTTGACCAAGATCCCATCTCTCAAGAACCTCATGATGATCCCCTTATCTCTTTTTGTTTCATTCAAGATGATTCCCTTCCACCTCAAGAGAAAAGTATCTTTCCAAATCCTCCTTCCACCTCATCTAATGAATCCATACCACCTCATGATTCCATCATATCCAATGATCAAGATATGCTTTCCACAAAATATCAGGATTCCTTTCCTAATCAAGATCAAGATATACCTCCATTCAAGGATACCCTCTCATTCCATGATGATGTTTATCCTTCTCAAGATCAAAGTACCCCCTTATTCCATGATGATGTTCATCCTTTCATACCACTTCGTGATGATTCCATGCCTAATAAAGAGCAAGCTACTCCATCTCCTACACTTCTTGATCCTTTTCCAAGTCAAGATCAAAGTACCCCCTTATCCCCATGTCAAGATCCTATCACACATCCTAATTCCCCTCATGACCACAATCCTCCACAAGAGTCTATCACCCCTATTCAAACTATCCATGAACCTCTTACCTATCAAATGGGTTCACTCACTTTTATCCAAGGTGGTTTACTCGAACATCTTGTTATTCCTTCTATATCACAACCACCTCACGATGGACTTGCATCTTGTTTCATAAACAATATATATCATGTTGGAAAATGAATGTGTCAAAGTATGAACTACAAAGGAAAAGGATTAGGCATTCATGAACAAGGTATCCTAGAACCCCTTTATATCCAATAAAATCTATATTATCATGGCCTTGGTTATACACTTCATGCTCAAGACATTGGTATCCATCGTAAGCCTAGATTCCATCAAAATAAACCTACTTATCCTAGTACATCAAACCTTCCATCTATCCTAGGTCCTTATCCTAGTTCATCAAACCTTCCACCTATCCTTGGTCCTTATCATCCAAACCCTAGTTCATCAACCCTTCCATCCATATTGAGGCCCTACATCCCTCCATCTCCAATTCATCAAGAACAACAAAGGCACACATCCTTGATTCCCTCTCAAAATTCTACCTACATTAACCCATCCATAAGACCTCCATATCATTCATCTCCATCCACCCATCCCATTGCTCTTGGAAGTGATTTGGGTGCCAAATGTCAAAAGCTTCCATATCAAAGTCCACATGTATCAAAGGATCAACATGTCTCCTTGAAGAGCCATGCAAAAATAAAAGAAAATTTGATCCCAAGTCAAAATAAAAATCCAAAAGGCCACAAAGGCCCATCAAGTCAAAAGCAAAAGCCAAAAGGCCACAAAGGCCCATCAAGTCAAAATAAAAATCCAAACGGCCACAAAGGCACATCAAGTCAAAAGAAAATAATTCAAAGGCCACAAAGGGCCATAAATCAAGAAGAAAAATTTCAAAGGCCACAAAGGCCCATAAAGCAAAAAAGAAGAATCTCGAAGGCCACAAAGGCCCATGAATAAAAAATAAAATTCAAAAGCTATGTGGATTCCTCAAAGTCTCGTAGAAGCAATAAAATCTAAATTGGCATCCAAATTTGTTAATCCACAAGCTTCCTCCTATCGTCCATCTAAAAACCTATCACCTTCCAAATTCATTTTTCCTCCATCACTCCACCACCCTTCAAGGTGTGTGCTAATGTTGATCTTTCCATCCTTCCCATCTATCCCCCAACAAGCCTTCCAACCTCCTATCCATTATCCAACATCCATCCCCCATTATCCTTCTTTAATCCAAACTTTTGCATAAGTCCTTAGCTTCTTCCATCACACCATTAATCTACCAACATTTATGAGCCTAATCCTCATTTCCATGGTTTATTAGAGCACACATTCGAGGGATATAGTTGTGAAACTTGATGCTTGAGTCATTCCTCCATCTCCCTATCATGCATATATTACCTTCCATTTTCATTTATCCCTATCCATATCCTATCTTCCATATTCCTCTTGTACTCTACACATGGGGGAAAGTTTCATACATCCTTTCATTCATATCCATTATCCTCTTTACGTTCATCCATTACCATTCCACCTTTGATCTTGACAAGGTTAAGGATCCTCTAAAATGTCGTACATCTTATCCTTCACCGTATCCATATTGCACCATTCTATCTTAATGCATCATTTCTTCCCTTCCTTGGTCTTGATGAGGAATAGGAGCAAAGTACTTAGGCATTTTGTCCATATCTTATCGATCTTTATCATACTATTCATTATCCTTATCTTTGAATTCTTCCATTCCATATCTCCTGGCTTATCAAAATCCATGTCCCATTTCCTTCCTTTGTTCTTGATGAGATTAGGGGAAAAATTACAAATGCATGCTTTGGATTCCCTTTCATATCCTTATGTGTTACCATTCCATCATAGTTCACATCCTTATCATTTATCCATGCTTAAATTACCTCCAATGTTGGTCATCATGTCCCTTTACAACCTTGAATCTTATCATGTGAATCATATTTGAGCCTAGTTGTAAAACATTATCCAATCCTCATAATTTTTTTTGTCAATCAATCATAAACAATCATCAATCTTATCGTAATTAGAGGAATCAATGATCCTAAGTACTTATCATCATCATGCCTTATGGAATCGATCATTCCTAGCATCCAATCAACAAACCATTATCATCTTTTGACAAAGGATATGTTGCTTGTGTGACATGTTTTGCAGTGAGTCTTTCATTTTGATCTATCATTTATCCATGGTTGCATTACCTCTACTATGGAAGATCTTATTCCTTCAATCAGTCATATCACATTTCATTTCACTCCATCTTTAAAACTTCAAAAATCCAAAAAAAAAATCATAAAATGTCTTGAAATAATCCAAAAAAACCATAAAATGTCCTGAAATAATCCAAAAAAAATCATAAAATGTCCTAAAATCATCCCAAAAAAATCATAAAATGTCCTGAAAAAATCCAAGAAAATCATAAAATGTTCTAAAGAAATCCAAAAAAAAAAACCATAAAATGGCTTGAAATAATTCAAAAAAATCATAAAATGTCCTAAAGAAATCCAAAAAAATAAATATTCCAAAAATCCCAAAAAACAGTGACACTTTCAGATCACCATACAACTTTGAACTTCAACAAAATAAAAGCACGCAAGTGTTGAAAACCAAGCAAATATTATAACATATATATCAACCCATCTTACAAATCCAACCAAATGCATAAACTGTAACGAGAATCAGTTTTACATTGAAGCATGACTCCTGTTTGTTTGTTGATCATTTCTTATTTTATGGTTTTATCTTTGGTGACATGTCTTTTTGCTTCTTCAGGATGTCTTTGACTAGAGAGGCAAGGATGGGGCATGTTCATTTGTTTGTTGTTTGTAGATTGTTTCTTATTCATAGGATTACTTGTCTTAGGACATGGTTGTCTAAAACCATCGAGGACCTATGAGTCTAATGTGGATGAGAGCATTCCTTGTCTGATAGTGTCTTCCATACAATAAGTATTCAGGTCATCTAAGGTTCTTATACCTAGATGCTTATACTTCATTACTAAATAAAAATGCAAACAGTATTTAGATTATCTAGATGTTCATGTTATCTAGATGCTTATACTAATTTGTGACATAATAAGCCCGATGATGATAAAAACACTTAAAAGGTACAAGAGGCTTCATCACCTTCATTTTATTCCATTTTACATTTCATATCAATTTGCATTTCATTTTCATCTTTCTTGTCGCAGAGAAATAAATCAATTGCTTAAATCACTGATATATGTCTCTTGAATCAAATCTCAAATCAATCAACCTACTTCTTGAAATTTCATGTCCCCTTAATCAATCAATCAATCCATCTTGCAACACCTTGTCTTGCATAAGCATAATTCTCAATCAGCTTAATTAGCTCAATCAACTTCATCAGCTCATCAACCTGGCTATACTAATCATTTCCATCAATTGTTTAGTTACACCCATCAACTATGCATTTTCATCAAAATGTACATCACTGCTTTATCACTTGCGCAATATCAGGTATCTAATCACTTTCTAGACATCTATTGAGAGATTAATCTTCTTACAATCTATTTGATCAATCTCTCGAGGGGGCATATCATTCTTATCATAATCCTTACCAAGATATCCTTGAGGCATGTATCAGTTGAACAATCTTTTTCTTTGAAACAATGCGACAAGCTGCATTGTCTCAAAAATGGGCAAAATGCAGACGCTAAAAAATGTCCTAAGCTTGTGAGTGTCATTTTTCTTCATCATCGTCCTTCAATAATTGAATAATTTTAGTTATTCAATTATGTTTGATCATATTCATCTATTAATTAACTAATTTTTAATAATTATTTAATTAATTCACTTTCTAATCTTTATTCTATCCTAATCAATTAAATAAACTAATTGCATCACTAATTTCTCCCTCTTCTTCAATAGTTAAATGAATTATTATTTATTTAATTATTTTGTCACCTTTCATCTATAGTTAAATAATTACCATTAGTTATTTATCTATTCATGGTCCTTTAATTCTTCTATAGTTAAATAATTATTAAAATTATTTGACTATACCAGGCCACCTCCCCTATTAGATTATTTAAGGTCTAATTTTCATCTCTCCATTTAATTAAATTGATAAATTTAATTAAATGCTCCTTTTGTCATTTTCTCTAAATAAATAATTTGGATAAATTATCTATTTGCCACTGGTCATTCTCTCTCCATTTTTGAATAAATAATTTAAAATGCGTCACCTGGTCAAAGATTCTCTGTCATAATCCCCTGTCATAACATTCATTTCTGTCATAGCCTGCATGTCTTGCATGTCTGTCATAACTGTCAAGCATCATAGCCGTCAGCGTCATAGCTTTTCAGCATGGCATATTTTTGGTGCATCAATTCTAGACCATTGATCTTGGCATATTTTCTGAGACTTAATCTCAACCATCGATTTCGTAACATCCCTCTCATGTATTCCCATCCATTGATCTTGGAATCCTTCTAGAAGATTAATCTCAGCGATCCATTCAAAAGGTTGTCTATAAAAGAAACCTTCCTTCTGCATTTTCAGCTTAACAACTAATTGTCTCCAATTTTCTTGCTACCATTTGTAGGTTTTTCCCAAGTATTTCAAAAAATCTGAGGGCAAAGTTGCATAACAAGAAGAAGGAGAGCAAGAGAAGGAATCAACTACAATATGGGGAGTGCTTTATTTTGTTTTCTTTCATTTTGAAATCTCCATTTGTTTGTATTCTCTTGTTTGGATGAGGTTAATAGTTTACAAGTGTTGGCTGTCACTTTCTCTATTCTATTTGATTCTCTAACCCCATCTCACATGTTGATAAACTTCTTGATGGATTCCTTACTTTCTACTCCAAAGCGAAATTCCTTGAACTTTTTAATAGCTACAATTGTACTATCTGACATGATGCCTTTGTATACCATGCTTGAACCACCACTTCCCAACTTCATGTCATCTGGATAATTTTGAGAGGCCCTCTTAAGCTCATCTTCAGACAAAATCCTAAAAATTTTCCCCTCTGTTTGTTTTCCCTTTTCTGCCAGGATGTTCTGTAGCGAAAAACCTCCATTGCATCGGAAGTTCTCGTCCCTCACATGTTTCTTGTAATGCATTCTCAGCCACCAGACTAATCCACACACTAATAAAGAAACTCCAACGAATGAAGAAACTGAAGAAGGTGGATGCAACATCCACAAGACACTCTCAAATACAAATATATGTAACATACATGCTCAAATGTGTGCTGCTGCACAATATCATTAATTTATAACATGATTACAATCAACACAATGAATGCTGCTGCATTCATGATCACTTGATCATTACATTTGCTTGATGCCTTTGCTTTACAATTGCCTCAATATATAGAGGTCTTTCATTCATGCCTCACAGTTCTAGACTATTCTATTGCTCATCTATTTCTAGAAACTTCCTCTAAAACATTCCAACTTTCTAGAATTTCCCCTTTTTTAGTTTTTTGTTTTTTTTTTCTCATTTAATTAATTAATTACAATTTACGAGAGAAATTACATATGCCAACACTCCCCCTTAATTTTGACCGCATATTTTTCATTCCCAAATTCTATTTCCAAATCTTGTCTTTCAAGTCTGCTGACTCACTCAAATATTTTTCTTCAACTCTGACCCACTGCTACGGTAGTCCTTCAAACCTTGATTATCAAATATTTCAAAACTTCAAACTGGAAGTCTGCTCTGCAAACTTGCTATCTGTAACTTTCCATCTTTTCTAACGTCATGCTAAACCAACAAACCTCTTTTGATTTCTTTCATCTTTGACATAAGAACATTTCCACTTGAACAATCTTTTGAACATACCTATCATCTTTTGCCAACTTGATCCGTAATTCCATCCAAAATCCATTTGCATGCTTCCTGTATTTGTCTTCTCTCTTTGCCAACACATCTTCTCTGAATGATTTCTCAAACCACATATTCTGCATGGATGTAGATCCCAACATGTATCCTTTGCATGACCTTTCCTGTTACAATGACAACATTGCATATATTCCATTTCTTTAACAAATTTGGTTACACCTGTATTATTTTCTATACCTGACACATATCCAAGACCTTCATGCTTTGGCCTCATTATTGGCTTAATTGGCTCTCTCATTCCTTGATCATGCCTTCCTAAGCTTTTACCTTTGTTTCCCATTCTTTCCATGATCTTTAAACCAACATTCATTTCATTGCCATTACATCTAACAACATTATCATTTTGACAATTTTTATCACAAATTTCTTCATCAAAAACACATTTCTGAATTGACAAATTCAAATCTTCTGTACTACATGAAACATCACTTATGGATTTTGACTTCAAACATTCATTCAATTCTGTAATTTCCTTCATCTGCAAACTATTTGCTTCTTCTAATTTCTTTAACTTCTCTTCTAAATCATCAGCCAATTTCACTCTTTTTTCCAATTCCTCATTCCTTGTATTAATCTCATCAAACAATTTTAGTTTTTCTTCAAGCTCTTTATTTTTCTCTCTAAATTTGCACAATTCCTTCACGTGCAAATTATTTATTTGTTCCAAAAACTTTAACTTATCCTCTATCTCTTCAATTACCTCTCTAGAATCACTAATTACATTTAAAAGGCTACATTTTTTTGCTCCCATTTCTTTTCTTAATTTTTCCAATTCTTTTTCTAAAAAATCCTTTTCACATTTCAAACTTGTATTTTCTTTCTTCACCTTTATTAATTCTTCTTCTAAATCTTTTGTTTTCTCTTTCTTTACTCTATCAACTTTTCCCATTGAATCAAACAAATAATCTTACCTTACTTTTGCAATCTTTGCCTACCTTCACTCTTCCACAATTTCCTTCAACTCGCTGTAACCTTTTGAAACCCTTGTTGCAATCTTTCTTAGCTATGAGAGAACTATGACAATCCTTTAGCAAAAAAATAATCATACCTTAATCGATCTCCTGCTTTGCAAAACAATGACTATTTTTGCATGTATCATTCCATAGCTACAGCTGTAAATCTCTTCACAAGTAAATCTTTGACTTTAATAAACAAAGCATCAGTTTTAAACTTCTAATAAAAACTTCAATGAAAGATGCTTTCCTCTTCACTTTTATTAAAAACAACAATCTGCCATATAGACTGCGATTTGTAACAGAACAACAATTATCTTCTCATTTTTTTACTAGCAATTCAGATACTTAGGCAATGTCTTGGGTGATTCTCTTAATTTTGTGACTTAGTGAATTTCAGAAAAGCAGCGCCTTTAACAATTTCAAGAGCTATTTTGTAACAAACAAAACGATACCTTTTATTTTTGGACAGCAAAGTCATGGAAATCTTCTAGCAAAAACTGCGAATTGACCTTGTCTAATTCCAACAGTGCTTCCTTCAATCTTCTTTGACTAGCCTTTGTTGGTGCGCTTCAACAGCACAACAAAATCTCCAAGCAGCTCACAATTCTTCATACAACACTTTCTTGTCAGCTGCAGCTAACAGTTTGACACCTTCGATCTCCTTGCTTTTTTTTTTTTACCATGATAAGATATCTTCAAATCTCCGATCCATAGTGATCTCCTCTTCTCACAGCTTTTGCACTTGGCAATCGGTGCCTTAAACTTCTATGGCAGCTTTCTTTTCTTCAAATCTGTAACTCTTCCTTTACCCTTTAATGACTGTCAGTTGTGGAGACTTTCTCTTCAGCAGGAGCTCCCACGATCTACTTTTATGGAAGATTCTACATGCAACGGGTGGCTTGAATATGCCAATGGCTCCCTTTCAACGATTCCTACCAGCATCAACCTTTACAATTCTACAATTCTACAGTTCATACTCAGCTTTATTTTGGCAGCATCCAAATGGCTACTTGGAACTTCAGTGATCTCTTCAGTCTTCGCAACAACAATCTCTCTTCACCGTGGCTATGGAGGCACCTTGATCTACATATCATCTCAAACTCTTTAAAAACTCCCACAATCTTCTACTCTCCAAGGTCGTATACCATACGGCTCTGATACCACATGAAGAAGGTGGATGCAACATCCACAAGACACTCTTAAATACAAATATATGTAACAGACATGCTCAAATGTGTGCTGCTGCACAATATAATTCATAATATGATTACAATCAATACAACGAATATTGTTGCATTCATGATCACTTGATCATTACATTTGCTTGATGCCTTTGCTTTACAATTGCCTCAATATATAGAGGTCTTTCATTCATGCCTCACATTTCTAGACTGTTCTATTGCTCATCTATTTCTAGAAACTGCCTCTAGAACATTCTAACCTAGAACATTCCAACTTTCTAGAATTTTCCCTTTTTTAACTTTTTGTTTTTTTTTCTCATTTAATTAATTAATTACAATTTACGGGAGAAATTACATATGCCAATAGAAAGAGATCCTGCCCACAAACCCAATAGAACTTGCTATTAACTATGCACTAGCAAATATTTAATATAGAAAAACTGCATTAAAGATATTAGATGCGATGCATAGTCACCTATTACTGCAAACATGACTGTTTTATCGCACCTTGACCCGTTTCTTAAGCCATCTCCCTTATAACCCATTGCACACGAACATGTATAGGAACCTGGCAAATAACGGCATATTCCTCCCTTTCTTTCAACGTACTTATTTGTTTCACGACATTCGTCTATGTCTGAACATTCATCACCATTAACTTTACTAGCTTTGAGATTTCAAAGAGAAATGATTATGAAAGAGAACACATGATACCAACGACAGTTAAAATTTAAAAAAATGCGGAAGTCATACCGGTGCAGCCAGGGCCGTTAGAGTAACCATTTCCTTCATACCCACGGAGACATTTGCATACGTGCCCTTTTCCTGAAGGAGACTCGATGCATTTTGCGTTGGAGGAGCAAGAATATTCGGCAGTTGCTTTAGCCGTGGAGCAATTGTGAAGGTCGATACCCCAGTTAAGGCGGAGACCATAATCAGCCTTCTTGATTTCTCCTCGAAAGAAGTTTGTTTTATTATCCCCCACTCTGAAGGTAGTCGGGTCCAATATGGTGGAGAACCACAAAAGTCCTCCTCATCCTTTGAGTAATCCAGAAGTCCGCCCGTGAAATTAAAAAACTCCTGATTATCTTGAATAGTAACGTCACAACAGCCATAGGGGCAGTATGGTGGACCATTTGTAGAGTAACTTTGAGGGTCACATGAAGATAAACATCTCACCTCTCGCCCATACTCGCCGGAATTGTAGGTACCGACCGTGTTACAGCCAATAACCACAAACTTATTGGACATGGAAATGGTGAAAGGGTTGTTCACAAGTAGCTGCAATTTACACGATTCGGCTTTCAGAGATGTCGAATTTATGAAGAGGTAACCCGTGTAATCGATGCCCATAATTTTATAATTTTCCAGAGTTAGATAAAAATAATTATTATTGACATAATAATTATTATTACCCTTGTAGGCAGGAAGAAATAGAGCCATCGTTCCAGTATCTGGGTCCTTGGTGCAATTGATCTGAAAACCAGGGTCTCCACAAGAAAAATTGTTAATCCAAAACGGGTAACTCACATTAATAAAACCACACTTTTCAGGAACACATTTTGGAGCAGTAAAGCCCACCAAAGAGACACAAATTACAAAGCGAACCACAACTCCGCAATACATTTGCGTTTGCAACAACATCGTCGTCTGTTGGAGCAAAACCGGCTGCTCAATGATTATCACAACAACGAGCGAAACTCATATCCGTCAATGACAAGTTTTCACGGTGATTTTCTTCCCTGAAAACATCATCTGTATTATTACCGGAAATTTGTGTAAATTATTGTTGAACACTCATTTTATAACACTGACGAAAAAGCCAACGAATAATGAATTTCTACAGAACCGTTCAGAGATACGGTCCACGGTACCATATGAAGTTTAAAAGTAGCGGTGTTCTACACTCGGCATTTGTAGAGCCTTCTTGTAAGGTGACAAGAGAATTGCAATTAACCACACTCGAACTTTCAGATTCCTAAAAAGTAAATAGAATTATATGTATATAATAGGTTAACGATAATAATATTAAATTATATTTATATTTATTAAACTATATTATATTAAATATATACTGTTTAATATCTGTGAGACAAATGTTTTAGAAAAAAAAAAATATATTGTTAAATATTAATTGACTAAAAAAAATTGCAAAAAATTCATAGAGAAGATACTCTAGATAGATATTATTTTTGCTTCTCTATTTTTTAAAATTTACACTACTTATAACACATCACATATATATTTTAAAATTTATATACAGACACATTAAAAATATATATAGTAATCTTATAAACTATATAATATATAAGCAAATATAATTATAATATATTTTTATATTTAAAATAAATATAATTTTATACATACATATATAAGTTTACGTACATGTATGTCAAGTGTAGAAATATGGTGTATGCTAGGTGTTGGTGTTTTAAATTGTAGCGTAGAAAAAAGTAACCTTTATCCACGCTTAATTTGGGAAGAATTAACAACATCCTCAAAATTTTCTGGATTTGAGTGTGAGAATTTTTACATCAATGTTTCGGATCACACTTTGTGATCCATCATTAGGATGAAACAAAGAGCTCAAGGAGAAAGAATGAAAGGATGTAGACAAAACACTACCTAAAAAGAAAAGAGAAGGGGGGAGGGGGGCGAGGGGCGGAGAGAAGGAAGCATGAGGACCTAGGAAGACAAGACAAAAGAGAAAAAATAATAAATTAAAAAACAAAAAAAAAAGGAAAGAAGAAAAGAAGATAAAATTAGACACTAAGTACAAAGAACACATTAGAAACAAAAAAAATGAACATAATATATATAAAGAAATTAGATAAAAATACAAAAAATAAAACAATAACAAAAATAATAAATTAGACAATAAATATAGAAAAATTATAAAATATAAATATAAAGAAAAAAGACCACAATTACAAAAAATACAAAACATAAACACACACCAATAAATACAAAATTAAATTACAACAAATTCCAATATAAATATAAATAAATAAATATAACGAAAATGGACAATAATAGCAAAAATTCAAAACACAAACACATACCAATAATTATAGAATAAATTACAAACAATTACAATGATATATATATAGAAAGAAATTAGACAATAAATACAAAAATATAATAATTACAAAAATAACAAACTAGATATTAAAAACAAAATAAATGTAAATATGTAGAAAATAGACAATAATTACAAAAATACAAAACACGACCACACACCAATAAATACAAAATAAAATTACAAACAATTCCAAAGATATATATATATATATATATATATATATATATATATATAGAATAGACAATAAATACAAAAATATGATAACAACGAAAAATACAAAAAAACAATAAATACAAAACAAAAAAATATATATAATGAAAATAGACAAAAATTACAAAAATATAAAACACAAACAACAAGAACTTAAAAAACAAAGTAAAACAAGCTCAAAACACAAATAGATAAGAAAAAATAAAGGGGGAGCTAAAGGGAAAAACAAAATAACGAAAAAAGTCAAAAATATTTGTAAAATTAAAGACCAAAACATAAACAATGAGAAAGAAACAAAAAGAAGGAAAACAAAAAATATAAAACTAAACAAATAAAAAAACAAAGAAGAAACATAAAAGATGTACACATACATTCAAATGTATGTGTAAAAGAAAATCAAAAGAATGCAAACGAGTACCAACCTATAAACACAAAACCAAATAAAAATCCCAAGCCAAAGGCACAAATCAAAACCCAAGAACAAAACAATAAAGAAAAAACATAAAAGAAACTAAATACAAAAGAAAAAAAAAACAACACAAAGAAAGAAAACAATGAAATAAGAAACAAAAAACAAGGGCAAGCAGAGCAGAAAAAACCAAAGGCAAGTATCCATACAATCAAATGCATGTATACTTGAAAAAGTAAAAAATACATAAAAAACCAAAGCCCAAAATCAAGGAGATGAAGGAAGAAAGGGAAAGAAAAAAGAAAATAGGAACTAAAAGGAGGCCAACAAACCCTTTGACACAAGGAGAAAAAAACACTAGAAAGAAGGAAAGGAATCAAAAGACAAGAATAGGTACAAAGGGGAAGGGGGTTAGAGAGAAGAAGGAAGATGATGGCTATGAAGGTTGGCTAACAAGGGATGTCAAGCCTGACTCAACCTCCACCCCTCATCATGATTAAGGTTTGAGGGATGATTGAAGATTTCAATGGCTTCTTTGAGCTTCCTTTTGGAAAAATTGTCTGCTAGAGTAGATTTGAGGACACGCTCATGTTTGATGTCAACACTATGCTGTTTGATTCTGGTGCCAAATGATCGACCTATTTCGCCAATATAAGGAGTGTCGTAGGAGCACACAACCTTATAGACTCCCGAGCTGAGAAGGATGTCCTTGGGGTCTTTGAGAGAGGGGATACCATTTCTCAACGTGTAGAGGGGTTTCAAAGCACAATGGAGACCTTTTTTAAATAGGATCTTGGAAATTTTTTGGGATAATCCATCAATGAAAGGGAGGGAGGCAACTAGGAGAATAGAGGATTGGATAGGTTTAGAGACGAAATGAAGACTCACCTTAGCTTGGTTGAAAGCCCTAGAATTTGCTTATTAGAGTATCCATTTAGGATGAACATGTGATGAAGATGGTTTAACTCTTCATCACAAATTCTAAAGCCTCTAAAGGAAAGAGTTTTAAGGACACCACTTTTTTGGCTAGGATGGTGGTGAGAAGAAGAGTGGAGGTAAAGATCAGTGTGGGTGGTCTCACAGAACACACAACGACCCAGGGAGCCATCAAGTTTTTTGAGAAGCAAGATATCAAGAAAGGGGAGACTATTGTCTACTCAATTTCTTTGGTGAAGGAAATACAAGGCGCTAGGATATTGAGGTGGGCATGGAATTCCTCTAATTTTTCCAAGCCATGTGGCCAACAAACACTGGTGTCGTCCACATATCTTCTCCACCACTTAGGTTTGAGGGGGAAGGAGTGAAGAGCCAAATCTTCAAAATATTCCATATAGAGGTTGCCAATGACTAGGGAGAGGGGGGAACTCATAGCCACACCATCAACTTGCTCATAAATGACCCCTTGGAAGGAGAAAAAAGTAGACCTTAAGCATAAGCCGACTAGGGAAGCAACCTCCTCATTAGATTTGCACCTAAAAATTTTGATAGAGTCAGGGATGGGAACCTCGGTGAATAGAGAGACAACATCGAAACTCACCAAGAGGTCACCATAGTCTAATATTTGATCATTGGAAAATTGGAAAAAATGGGAAGAATTTTTTATGGAGTCGGACTTCCCTATGAGAGGGGCTTACAATTTGGAGAGGAAGAAGGCATGATTGTAAGTAGGAGACCCAATGTTGTCAACAATGGGTCTCAGGGGAATGCCAACTTTGTGAATTTTAGGCACAAAATAAATGTGAGGGGTAATTTCTTTATGGGGAAGGAGACAAGTTTTGGGGGCCTCATCAAACGAGGAGGAAGACACCTCAAATTTCACAAGTTTAAAAATTTTGGAACAAGGGTTACATGATAAGACTTTATAGCTATTGGTATTGGAGAGGAGATCAAGCATTTTAGGAAGGTAGTCAATCTTGTTCATGACAACGGTGGCATTGCCCTTGTCTCCCTTGGAAATAACAAGATCTTTGTGGCTTGATAATTTATTAAAGGCACAAAGATCTTGAATTAGGATGTTATGCTTAGGGGGTTTGGCATGCCTAAGGGCAATAGCATAATCCTGTCTAATTTCCTCGGCAACGTCCAAAGGGAGAGAACATACAACATTATCAATTTCAATGAGGAAATCAATGTGAGGGATAAACTGAGGGGATAGAATGAACCCAATGCAATGTTTAAGAACATTAATGGCATGGGGGCCTAAGACAATGCTGGACAAATTGACTACAAGTTTACTCTCCCAATTGGGGATAAGAGGAAAATTGGGTGAGATACAATGGAGGGGAACAAGACAAGATGGATGGGGGGACACCTATGGAGAAGGACATGTGGAAGGCTGAAAGTCAATGGGGGAAACCAAAGTGTTGTAATGTGTCTTACACATTCACATTGAATGTAGGGCCCTTTTAAGCTAAAATGTACTTAATTGTTCCTTATTTAGGGTGTTGTAAAGTGTTTTATTACACTTTCACACTAATATAGGATTTCATTAATTAATTGTGGTTAATTGAGCTTAATGCCCTTTAATTCAAATTTAAGCCTTATTAATTACATTTTCTGAAGTATCTATCCCGACACCCAATAATGGTATTGCATGACATTGAATTTGGAAATTTTGGTGTCCTGGAAAATGGTGCTAGGACCCATTTGCCACTACTGGTGAATGGGTCCTCCTTACATAATACATCCCTTTCTTGGCATATTTGAGGTGGGATTTTGATGTTATTTCATCCACTTGAAGCATGGTCCTAGAAAGTTGTGCTAGGACCCATTTTCCCAAGGTGGGTGAATGGGTCCTCCTCACATAGGACACACCTTTATGAATTTAATTGTGACAAGATTTTAATGATTTTTAATCTGAGATCTAATTTCAGCTTGAATTATTTGAATTTCGGGGTTAATCTCTAAATTTAGTATAAAACAAGGTTATTTCACTCATTTTTCACCTAAGCTTTCAAGTATTCATGTACTAGAAAAAATTTATGATCATGAGATCATTCAAGAGTTTACAAGAGCATTCAAGGGTAGATTATCAAAGTTCTATTGCAGAAATTCAAGGTCATGACATCATCTCAAAGGCATAGTGTATCAAGCATGTTGTTGAGTTAATGTGTGTTGATGTAGCATTGAAGATCCATTTGCAAGCATTGTTTCACATCTAATTTGAGATCAAGATCTACATTCTCCATGGACACTTTAGGCTAGTTTACATATTTATATTCTAAGACATCATCTAAGGTATCATCATTTGATATTTCATGTTTCATGTTCTTATTTCAATATTTCATCATTCAGTTTAATTACCTAAAAGGGGTTTGACCGAGGAAAACCCCTATTCACTAATAATCAATAAGTTTTTCTCCCCCTTGATGTGTGTTTGCAAATTCATAGGTTGAAGATCAAGTGAAGAACAAGATTAGAGCAAAATTGTCAAAGTTGAAAAGTTGCAAAGTTGTCATTCATATTGCAACAACATGAAAACAAGGCTATAGAATTTTTTTCAAGTTTTTGGGAGCCGAGCATCAAGGAGCTAGAAGTACAGACATCAAGGAATAGAACCCATATCTTAGTTTTTGAAACCCTAACAAGGACCTATTCACCACTAAAGGCGAATGAATCCTTCGTGACCTAAAACAACAAGTTTTCAACAAGGTACACATTATTTCAGCCTTCCAAAACTATATTTATTATTACTATAATAGTTAGGAGTGATTTCTAATTGTTATTTAGGAATTTCAGCCCTCATAATTGAATGAAACACACATCTAGGGAAAATTAGGCTCATCATTGATACCTTATTGATGGTGAACCTCTTTTTCTGTGTTTCATTTTGGTGAACCTGATCCCTTTGAACATCCTAATATCTTATTTGGAGTGCATTTAAACCCTATATCTTAGTTTTATAATATTTTTATTAGGTTTGCACTAGTTACATTACATTTAGGGGTTATTTAAAAAATTGCATTAGTTTGCATTGCATATAGGGGTTTAAATTTATATTCTTGCATTGTTTAAATCTAAAAAATTCAAAAAATTGCATGCATATTACATTGATTTTGCATAGTGTTTGCATATCAGTGTTCTTTTCATCATTCATATTCAAAAATTGAGTTAGAATTGCATTTCATAAGGTGTCATATAGGTCATCATTTACCCTTCATTTCACTTGCAATAGTTCATCAAATTTTGGAAATTTCTATCACAAGAGGTATAGTTTGAAGGGTGATCCCACAATATTGGTTTACAATTTTTGGCCAAATTGGACACTAAACTATTTTTTTCTAGCTAAATCTTCACTTTCAGGCACTTATAGTGGCTAAACCGTGAGGAATTTGAAGATGATCTAAACTAGTGAGTTGTGACATTTTGTCTATAGATTCCAAATATATTTTTTTCAAAAATTTTGAAATCAAATTGCACTTTTTTTTCCATCTCCTTCAAAAACTAGTTTTTATCAGTAAACACCAATTTTAAGGAGTGATGCTTAGCGTATACAACATAAATTATTTTCTATGAAGGATAAAATTCAATTTTTTTTGAATTTAGATTTGTAACTATGATATCTAACTAGTTCATTTGGTTTTGTAGTGTTTTATTGAATATTTTTTCTTAATCAAGTTTCAAAGTCAAACCAATTACAATTTAGACATAGGTGGACTGTATACAACATAAATTTTTTTGTATGTATTGAAATTCATTTTTTTTATTGGATCAAGGACATCAATACCTATCTTGCACATATTTTTCAGAATTTTATTTTGATAATTTACTATTTTTCCATGTGTGCAGAATAGAGAGCTTGATTTTTGATGAAAAACCTATGTTTAATCAAACTAAAAAAACAAATAAATAATAAAACCAAAACATATTAAAATTATATTCGATGGATAGCTTGTTATGAGGACTACTATCATCCAGTTGGGTCTATGAAGTCTCCTCCATTTTCATCTTCAACTCAAGCTTCGAAGGGAAATTTTTTGAAGAAATTTGGTGCCAAAGGGGGAGAAGGGGGGTAAAGGGGAAAAGGGGTTTTGAATGAACCCAGGTTTGAGCGAACCCCCCTTGGAGGTTTGCTCGAACCTAGGTTTGATTGAACCCCCTCTTTTCCATTGTGTTCATCATTAAAAAATGAAAAAAATGGGTCCCTTCATTTAATATGGTTCACTTGAACTGGGGTCCATTCAAACCCATGTTGGGTCCATTTGAACACCCCAGTTTGTGTGAACCCATAAAAAGAAAAAAAATCATAGGCATGTTTTTGCAATTTTCCTTCCTCACTAGAATTGTAAACTAGTTTTGTGGGTTTACACTAAAACTGGGCATAAAAGACACATAAAACAACTTAAAAATTGTAATTTTCACCTTTTTAAAACCCTGATTTGGGACCCATTCGCCCCTATTGGTGAATGAGTCCCTAATCAAACTTGAACTCCAACTTTGGCATCTAAAACTTGCTTAAAAACACCTCAAAATTAGTTAAAAATATTTCAAAAATCCTTATCTAGGATCCATTCACCCTAACTGGCGAAGGAGTCCTTGATGAGGTTTTGATCTAAATTTTTTGGAATTTTAAATCTTCATTTTAGGCTTATGTTTGCTGCTGTTACCTTTTCTATTTCAATTTTTTGATTTGTTGTTTCATTAAATTCATCGGATTTAGCTTAGTTTTCTTCATTTAGTGCATTTTCAAAATTCAAAATGGCATTTACAACAAGTCATTTCCACTCTCTTGCATAGTGTAATTAGAAAATTACCTTGTTTTAAGTCAGAAAATCTGAAAATGTTTACATTTCTAAAACTTATGGATAAAGGTACTTTTCAGTTTTGCATATACAATGTTTACATTCATGAAGTTTTGATAAAAGTGCTTTTCATTTTTGGATACACATTGTTTGTATTTTTAAAGTTTTGCATACATTGGATAAAAGTACTTTTCATCTTTGGATATACATTGTTTATATTTTTAAAGCATTGCATAAGATGGTTAGAAGTACTTTTCATTTTTGGTCAAATAATGTTAGTATCTTACCTTTCTAAGCATGAAAAGAGATAGTCCTTCCCTCACCCTCATGAGAATTCTTTAGTGAAAGAGAATAAAATGGTGGATAATGATGACAATCAAATTTAGTGTTCTCCTAATATCTCTCCTATTTGTGACGAAGATATTTTGATGTTAGAAGATCAAACCAATGAGATTTATGAGAGTTCTATTTGGCTTTCTTCCCCTACCTATCCTACTAAGGAAGACATCATTAGATACATGGATGAGACCATTAACACATCCCCTAATACTACTTTTCCTATTGCTCCTATTTGTGAGAATGATTTGATACAAGATAAACAAGACAATCCAACCATTGATGAGTCCCCTACTTGTGATGAAGTTATTTTAGAAGAACCAAACATTGAATGTCATGAACATCTAGTTTGTATCTCTCCTAAAGACTCTTCTACTAGGGTAGATGTCATGATGGAATAAAATGAAAATAGTGACACATGAATTTCAAACACTAGTGATGTCACCTCCTTAGAAGATGGTGAAAACATGACACTAGACTCCCCTTCATTAGAAAGACATCATATTGAAACCGCCAAGGTTATGAATGCACAAGTGTCTATTAGATCTCCTTGAGTATTGGACCTCCTAAATACCCTATGGGACATTATAAGAATCCTCTAATTATTTACCCACCCTCACAAAAACCACAAGTTCAAAACAAACCTGTGCTTATCCTTGAACCACCAAAAAACAAGGCTTCACTTGATGATGGTAATGTTTCACAAAAAATCAGTTACAATACAATTGTGCATACCTACAATACAAGGAACAATAGGAAACAACAAACAACTCCTATTTCATTACCTTTGCCTAACCCTATCTTTCCTAGCGCTCCTCGTTTACTTGTGAACAATGGAAAGGAATATAATATTTTTGAATAACTTAAGAATACTCCTGCTAAGATATCCCTATGGGATCTTATTCAAAACTCACCTAATTATCATAGCATGCTTCAAATGACCTTACAACAAGCTACAATTTCTCCTAACACTAGTTCAAACAATGTGGCAATGATAGTTCAGGGAATGAATGAGATGAACTTAGATATTGTTTTTCACCAGAGAGAGTTACCTTCCTTATAAATTCAGAAGAGACATGAAGCTTTCAATATAATAGTCTATGTTAATCGACTCATGATAAAATGAACCCTTGTTGACAACGGTTTGGTATTGAATATATGTAGTGTGAGACTTTTGGAAAATATTAAAATGAGTGGAAGCAATATTAGACCCAATTCTTTATCTATTTGTGGATTCAAGGTAATATAGGAAAACAACCACTCAGAGTCATCACATTACCTATTAAAGTTGGGAAATTAACATTGCAAACTCTGGTCCATGTTATTCCTGACGATCTTTCTTAAAATCTCCTCTTAGGAAGACCTTGGATTCATGAAATAAATGGTGTGCCTTCTACTTTGTACTATGTCATGAACTATGTCTATAACTACAAGGTTTACACGCTAAAAGCTAATCCTAAACCTAAAAGTTGTTTGATTGTTGAAAGAGAAGGACACGATCCTTTGGAAGTATTGACACAAGAAACAAAAGTGAAAATCACAAAGTAAGAACACGAGAATAAAATTGATGAAGTCACTAAGCTATTGGAAGATGTTTTGGGTTTGTGGACACTAGTTTTGTGTGTCCAAGGGTTCTCTAGCACTTCTAGGGTTTTTCACCTAAAATGAGAGAAATGGACCCAAAATGCTAATATATACACTCAAGATTAATGTAAGGATGGATACAATATGCCTAAATACAATTTTCTAAATGCAACTAACTGAAAAAGAAAGATGATTATTCATGCAAACCCAAGAAATGCAAAGTGTTTGAAAACACATTGTGATATGCAAAAAAATGAAATGAATACAATAAAGAACAAGATAAATATGATGAAAAGAAGTTGTGAACCTAGAATCTAATAAAGGATAGAATGAAGATTGTATTATGGAAAACTTGAATTTTGAGCCAACTGGGACACTTACGCCAAGTTGGTGACTTGGTCCCATATTAGTAAAACTGTCTAGAAAGTTGTTTCTGCCAAATGGGTACTTGAAACTGTAAAAAATTCTAAAAAATAAATGTAGTGGGACTAAGACGCCACTATTGGTGACTTAGTCCACTTAGGATTTTCTACAAATCTGAAAGTGGAAATGGAAGCCTACAGTTTGCACTCTGTTTTCTGATAGGAATCCAAATATGAATCTCAAAATTACTTGCAAAATAGAGTATAAATTGATTTATAATTGGGGTTTTTCCTTTTTCAAACCCCTAGTTGGTATTTAAACCTTTCGAGAGATAAAATATGCATAAAACCCTAGCCCTAAGTGTGTCTAAGACTAGGAAGTCTGAAAATAAGATGCAACCCTATTCTAATGTGTAAGAATAAGATGCATAAATGAATTTAGAAGAATGAAAGACTCATTCTAAGAGATAATAAATCACATTATAAATGAATCTAAATGACATGTAAACCTTCCTTAGGCTGAAGATAGGAAGAAAATGGAAGATGGCTATGAAAATAAGTCTTTAGGCTTGATTTGATGGCTAGTTGCATCTCCTCAACCTAGATTTCTCCATGATTCACCATAGAAATCCATATTCAATCCTTTGCAATGTAAGATCTTGAACACAAAGTGAGCTTGAAGACCTACAAAAACCCTACTTTTCTACCCTAAAGATTCAACTTTGATGTAGAAAGACTAATGAATCTTCTTGTAAAAGATATTTATCTCGACTTTTGATTTTGTTTGTTGAAAATAACTTAATGTTATGAAAAATGAACTAAAAACATGTATTTATAGGAATTAAAAATGAATTATTCATTATTTTAACTTCACAGGTTGACATCCCTCAAGGATTCGAATGAAGTCGCTGATTTTCTCACTCAAAAGTGAAAAATACCTCTAAAGGGACTAAGTCACCACCCTAGGCGACTTAGTTTGGCCAAGGATTTTTGAGGTGGGTTTTACAAAATTTGAGTAGTTTGAATGTTTCTTGTTGGGATTTGTATGATTTGTGAGTGGAATAGGCTTTCACATCAAAAATTATGAGCATTAGGGGCCTATAAATGCAATTTTTAAGGGGTGACTAATGCAAGGGTGTCTAAAATAGGACCAAATTAATCGCAAAATTGTCTCTTTCTTCAAGAGTATACAATTTTTGGTGACACATTAAGCCCCCACTATAGCACCCATATGAATCTATGTGCATATGTAAGCTAAAGGACTTTAAATAGTATGCTTTACTATAAAAGGATACTCATTCAAAAGATGGGAGAATGAAGCCCCCATTGTAGTTATTTGCAAAACCACAACATTAGGAACTGCATCCTACAACATGAATTTGTTAGTTCTCCAAAAAAAAAAAATTTGAACTTCTAAGATTCAAATTCGAGGGTAGATGTATGCCCCCTTGATTCCACTTGCATTACAGAGGTGGAACCAAGGTAGAAAACTAGCCACATCAAATAAGGAACAACATATCGTAGGAAATTTCTAAGTACCATGCCACATAATGATAGAAATTTGATGATGTCAAGTGCGGAATCATGATTTCAATGCATCAAATAGTGTTGAAAATGAAGTTTCCTAGCTCTCGTTATGGTATTTTGAATAAAAAGTACTTTAGTAACTCTTAAGAGAGGAAAAACCCTAATTTGATGCAAAAGAATGAAAAGAGTTAAAAGAGCTGAAAGTGAAGTATTTTGTCACTTACTATTTCATTTTACCTTCTTGTAGCTTGAGAGTGACAAGTGAGATGGAAAAATGCCGAGAAAACGAGATTATAGACCTACGTGATTGGACGTTCTCTGGGACCAGGTGGCACATGGTGAGCATGAGCACAAGGTGAGTCGATCTTGCTACCTGAGTTATGTGTTTATGTAATTATTTAATGATTTTTATGCATATCTAGGTTAATTTAGGATGTTTTCAAGTGAAGTGTCCCATTTGTTTGCAAAGTGTCCCATTTCTTCGTGAAGTGTCTTGTTTCTTTGTGAAGTGTCCCAAAAGGGTTCTAAAGTGTCTAGGGCCATTGGGAAAGCACACTAGATGAACTTTAGTACATTGGCATGGTGAATAATGTAAAAATTAAAGACTAAATGAGTTTTAGAGCATATTATTGTGATTTTGATAGGTACCCACCTGATCGCGACAGTGACTAGGGTGTAGACAGTTGAGCTTCTTAAGAGATTTAGCCCCATGAATTTTAGCAGAGGAGATGCAACACCTTTAGGCTATAGGAATCTATTGGGTGTACCTCATGCCTCCCATGAGGTACCATGATGCTATGTTGATGGCTCTCTATGAGTGCTAGGACACAAATACATGCACACTCATCTACCGATAAGGGAGATGAAAATCGCCCTAGAGGATGTACACCATATTCTCCATGTTCCAATTCGAGGAGAGCGAGTACATTTCCATAGAGACCACACCTTCCATGAGGAGAAGGCTAATTTATAGTACTATCTAGATGGTCCAGTTCATGATTATCGGGTGAGAGGGTGGTTTGATTTACCGATGCTATTATACTCATGAGTGCTAGTGGTTAGACAGATTGTGATGCATATTGTAGCACTAGTTCTCATCCCTAATGGGTAGGTAGTGCACCTCAAGGGAGGACTAGTCTATTTGATTCAAGGGATGGCAGAGCATCACACAGTGTACACCTAGGGTCGGTGTATCTTGGCACATTTGTATTATGATTTTGGGTGATTTGTATTTCGGGAGGTAGATAGTATGGTGCATTGCACACTTCTACAGGTGTGGTGCCTAGAGCATATTATGTGTACCAAACTAGTAGGCTACCCGTGTGCTACAACAATAGGGTATCCTCAAGATTTTAGCTATCCTCTATGATGATTATGGCAGTATGGTGATTTGCATTTTTTGAGAGTATGATTTGACCAACTAGAGGAGGATGAGATCTTATGGAGACCTTACCAGTTGATGGTACAGTGGCCAAATCATACTAGATAGTTGAGGAGACTATAGTTGGATAGATTTTTGGTTGGCTGACATGACCATGTAGTACATCCTTTTTACTATGATCGAGTCATGCAGTAATTTTGATAAATTCAAACACCACCTCGGGCACGATCCTATTTCAAGAGGTTAGTATGGAGTTCCCAGAGACTAGGTGATATAGTGTGACTCACCATAGCCCATGTGGTTGAGAGTGACTCTGACTTCTTTGATCATGACCAGTCTTCAGTCTCTGACGTAGATGAAATCAATGCCACAGGGGATTATGAGGAGTGGTGGATATTGACACGACCAACACCGGTATATCTAATGGATGAGCTAGTGAGAGATGCAGGTCCACTACCAGATGAGGGAGATGATAGTGATTTTTGGGCTGAGGAGACATGCTACAAGGTTGTATTTATATTCACTAATGTTATTGATGATGAGTACAATGAGGATGCAAATCTGGATTATGATGGCTAGGAGGAAGAGCAGGAGGATGAGGATGAGGATGAGGACTAGGTGGAGGATGAGGAGGAGGAGCCACCCATGAGTGAGAGTGATGAGGCAATGGTTGAGGATCGACACGAGTGGGGAGATCCCTCTCCCATTCATATGATGAGATCACAAGGAGTAGCCGCAACAGGTACTCGTACTCATAGTCGAGGAGAGGCTAGCACATCTTCTATGCCCCTTGCACAAGATGATGTCAAGGTTGCTAGGCCTATGAGAGATATAGGTGATGATATTTGATTTGATGTATGTACATTTAGTGCTTATGCTCTTTATATATATATATATCATGAGGTTGTTTATTGATTGTGTATTGTTTCTACCTTGCATGAGTGACAAGAGACTAATGGGAGTTCTACCATCAAGTAGCTATAGAGATAGTGCCTGCATCCATCGACGAGGAGGAGATGGACTCATATTATGTGCCACCACCTATCGTGGAGGAGGATCCAGAGTCACTTAGACCATTCGTGAGGCTACGGGAAATGTATGAGAGTGTGAGGAGACAGGTATGCCAAGCTGAGACTATAGGATAGTCTTCCCATACTCTAGCAGAGGTTGAGAGACTACATGTAGAGGTATCACAACTATAGGAAGAGAGGGAGTAGATAGTAGGGGAGCATCGGGTGGCCCTTGGATGGATACAGGGCCTAGAGTTTGCACTTAGGTTCAACGGATCATGATCATGATCACACACAACTACCTCCTGACATCCTGGTACCGAATCACAAGCACCAGAGTCTGAGGGGTCTAGTTCTCATAGACCTCATTGATATTGTATATGATGATGATATGTACATAAAACTTGGGATATATATATGAGCATTTGGTGTTTTATGATTTGTCTTAATGTGTTTGAATGTTAAATGGAAATGTGATTAATTAAATAACCTTTGCAAGATTGCTTAATTAATGTGTTCATGATTTAACAAAGTTTATGTGATCTAATTAAAACTTATTATAGTTTCTTTTTATATACAACATGATGATTGAGTATGTTATGCTAAATGAAATGGTGTAACTTATCATAACACACAAGATTAATCTAAATAGCATGAAACCAAAAGTAATTAGAAAAATAAATTAAATAATCACTTTAGTGACCAAGACATATGCATGGTGGGTTTTTCAAGAATGAAGCAATGTGAAAGCATATAGGATATGACCCCATGACTTTAAAAACACTACTTTATTATTCATACTATTCAAAATGGATTAGACATAATACCGACACAAATGCACAACATTGATAGGTTCCTTAAGGGGTGTGCCATCGAATTCTATTAAGAAATACACACCAACCCCAAAGCTTTTGTTGACTATTGTGAACCAAGATTCCCAACATACACAAACACAACAAACAATCAATAGATTAGATTGAATGCAAGGTTAGAACCATGATTCCTCAAGAAATATATTTGAATGCAAAAGAAAAGGAATGAAATGAAGAACACAACAAACTTAAAAAAAAGATATCAAATCCTATTCTAACACAAAGCAAACTCTTAATCTCTTGAGGGAGTTGGTGCCAATTTGATGTAAAATTGGCCCTTTCCCAACTCCAATGATGTGATGAAGATGATTGATGATGAAGAATGATCCACTTGATGAGGACCTCCAATGTGCTCAAAGATAAAAATCTACATAACCTAGCTAAGATTGGATGAAATTGGATGACAATTGCTATGGATTTGAGTATTGTAAGTTTACTCAAGTTGTGGATGATGAAGTGAGGAATGAGACCTCCTCTTTATAGAATGTCAAGTTGAAGATATGTCCAAAATGGAGTAATGTGGGACTAAGAATCAACAAATGGTAAGATGCCACTTGTCAACATGTGAATGGATGGAGGATGTGCAAGTTTTGAAGAATGTGTCAATAAATGACATTAGGTGGAATTTGAAATTGTTGAAATGACATGTAAGAGGGAAAGAAAATGAATTGAATGCCACTTGGCTAAAGGCAAAAGGACTTTTTAGGTATAGTAAATGCCTTGTTGGAAGGACAAAGTCCACTTGGATTTTTGAATTCAAATTTGAGGAATATTCCTTTATTATGCCTTTTGATGGAAAATAGAGATTTAATAAATGAATTAAATCTATTTTCATGTGCAAGTTGCAAAAGCTAGAGGATGGGACATGAATGGAGATTAAATTAATCAAGGTTAATTAATTTAATGAGAGATTAGCTATTGTGACACATTGATTCAGTTATGGGTTTATTTAAATCAAAATGAGAGGAATATGATAAAAGGATTAATTAAATAAGGACTTTTATTTATTTAATTAAAAGAGATGATGTTAGATTAAACTAAATAAGGTTTTGATTTATTTAATTTAATGGATGGAATTGAGATGTTTAATTAAATAAAATGGGTTATTTAATTAAAAAAAGATACAAGAATTAATTAAATAAAATGATTTATTTAATTAACAAGGGATAATGACTTAACAAGATAAAATTGATTTATTTACTTAAGAGAGGGAAGTTGATGAATTTAATCAAATAAGGGTATTTGATTAAATGGTTAGATAGATGGATGATTTTAGGATGAAATGGTGTTAGTTAAAATCAAGATCAGGTTCATGTACATTTTACGTGTTTACATTTTTCCCCTCTTTGAAGCAATGTACTTGTTGCGTTGGTTCAAAGAATAAATTGTCTTGATCAAAATTCAAAAAAAAAAAATTTGGATGCCCCACTGCTACCCCAGCAAATGAAGAATTGCGTTGATATGTTGCCCCCTCTAGAGATCAAGCAAAGAGGTTTGATTTGAGGGTTGATCTCTCGACAAAGAGGTTCAAGATCAGTTCAACTTGAATATTTGATGTAGAAGTGTAGAGGACCACAAAATGCCCAGAAAAGATTCTTTTTATAAGCTCTCAAGGATTCATTTGCCCAAGAGAAAATTGGTCATTGTATAGGTTTTTTAAAAATGAAAAATGCAAATTTTGCGTTATTATTTGTGTACTCTATTCTAGGTTCCAAACTATGATTTTTGTAGTAGATTTTTCTAGATTTTGGTGTCTAAATGCAAATACAAATAGTGATAAATAGTGAACAAAGTGACACTTTTTGAAATACAATTTTGACTCAATTTGTGAATGTGAATGATTGACAATACACTAATATGCAAGTACTATGCAAAATCAATGGAATATGCATGCAATTTTTTTATTTTTCATATTTTAAGCAATGCAAAATGTAAATTTAAAACCATAAATGAGATGAAAACTAATGCAATTTTAATAAACCTAAATGAAATGTAAACTAATGTAATGTCATGCAAACTGGATTGCAAATCCTAGATCTAAGGTTTGAATGACCTCCAAATAAAAAAATTTATAGTGCAAGAATGTCGGGTTCACCAAAATGAAACATAGGAAAATATGTCTTGTCAAAATGGGATGATTGTATATGTAACGTATCCATATTCCTCATTTCATTAGGAAAAAGATATCTCTTAGGGAAATATTAACTTTCAACCCTTGCCTGAGTCAACCTTGGTGATCTTGTTATTTTCCTTATGACTTAGGATAGGGCAAATCAACCTGAAATGCACTTTTGGGAGAAAAACTAAAAATAGTAAATAAACCCAATTGTGTAATGTAACACTTGAAACATCAATTTAAAACTTTAATCTATTAGAATCAACAATCTTCTGACATATCTATGCAAGATGTGATTTTATGCACCTATCATAAAAAGCTCATGTTGAGTGTCATCCTGGGACAGATTCACCCTAAGAAAAATAAGTCCTTGTATGGATTTTTTTCTCAACTTTAAACATCCTTTAGAGGTGGATCTAAGCTTTTGTTTCCTCTAGGTTTCACTATCAAAAGTAAAAAATAAATTTGGGATCTAAGTTTTTGTATCTTGATGATGTAATGTTGAAAACTTTGCAACTTTGACAAATTTTATAATTTTGATCTTTTAATAGATCTTCAATCCTTCTTCAACCTAAGATATGCAAAATACACAATATGAAAAAAGTGTTTGTTTATGGTGAATGGAGGCTTGCCTTGGTCAAACCCTATTTTGGTAATTAAACCTTGAATTAAAACAATGAAACATGAAAGGAATGATGAATGGACAATTTATGTGTTTTAACTCACCAAACGCCTGAATAGAGATCCTTGAAGGACTAAAATCTAGCACATCTTTCCAAGGTATTGATCTTGCATGAATGGCTTGATTGGATGCTTGATTTGATAGCTTGAGTCTTGATTTGAATGCTTGAAACCTACATCACAATGTTATCTCCAAAAACATGAACACACATGAACTTTGACATCATGGTAGGATCTTGAATGTTGTTATAAATGTAGAATCTTTAACATTTTTTAAAGCACTAAGAGAATTCCAAAATAAATTCAATGGTGTGGCAACTGGAAAACCAAAGACTTTCAATGGTGTGGTAGCTGGAAAACCAAAGAAGGACAAGGAAACTCATGGTGCTAAGCTTCATGTGAAAGAAGTTGGCAACCATATTATAGAATAAGTCGGGTCCGATGAGGAACTCTCAGAAATGGAGTCAATATGGAAAGATTCGAGACCATTGAAGGGTTTATTCGATGATTAAGACCCGTGAAGGGTTTGTTCGATGATTGATAAATTATTACTGCTTGTCTAGGAAATAAATCATTCATCTTACATGCTTCTCGCCATGTGCTGTTTTATTTTGCTAATGTCATGGTACTGGCGTTATACACACGGGTTTTTTTTGGGGTAAAATAATTTCCTGTCCTCATTTTACCACACGCTCACAACGTGGTAAAGTCGACTGTATCATGATTTTGTCTACAGAAATGATAACGAATTTCGTGGGTTTGTGAAAACCCTTGCTTTGTTTTTCCAAATACGGGTTTTATTGTGGTTAAATGATTAAATACGACCTGGTAAAGTCGATTGTCTCATGATTTTGTCTCCATAAATGATCAGGAATTTCGTGGGTTTGAACACATGTCTATAAAAAACCCATGTCACTTTGGGCATAAATCGACAAACCCATTAAAAATAAATATGTATTTGTCAAAACCCTTGCATGGTTTTTTCCAAATTCGTGTGCTTAATGAATTAATCTCATGAAACCCTTGTTTGGAATATTCTGCATCTATCTCAAAATGAATTCGTGAAAACCCTTGCTTGGCTTTTTCCAAATTCGTGTGCTTAAGGAATTAATCTCATGAAACCCTTTCCTGGAATATTTTGCATCTATCTGAAAATGCACTTTTGTATTCCTGTGAGTGAGGAATTATTATTATGAAACCCTTGGTTAATTTCTTGTACACATTTCTGAAAAACCCAATACATACATACATACATATATGTATGTATGTATGTGTACATACATACATATATACATACATACCATACATATATGTATGGTATGTATGTACACATACATACATACCATACATACCATATGTACATAATGTATATACATTTATGTATGGCATGTATGTACATACGTACATACCATACATATATTCTGCATCTATCTGAATACTTACTTCTCTATTCCTGCGAGTGAGGAATTATTATTATGAAACCCTTGGTTAATTTCTTGTGCACTTTTCTGAAAACCCAAGTATGTATGTATGTATGTATTGAAAGCAACGACAAGCATCCTCTGCACATTCCTCTAATATCCCAAGTCTCAGGTAGGTACTTATAGTTATTTTCATTTATGCAGTGTCTTCTTACTTTATACATTCTAGCATTTGTTTATATTTTTCTACTTTCCATTGCACATACAGCAGGCCTCAGGTAACATCTAACATCTTTCTCCTTTGAATATGCAAACAATGGTACTGGTTAATCATTTTCTTCTGCATCTTTCATATTACAAAAATGTATGTATGTATGTATGTATGTATGTATGTATGTATGTATGTGTACATACATACATACATATATGTATGTATGTATTGAAAGCAATGACAAGCATCCTCTGCACATTCCTCTAATATCCCAAGTATCAGGTAGGTACTTATAGTTATTTTCATTTATGCAGTGTCTTCTTACTTTATACATTCTAGCATTTGTTTATATTTTGGTACTTTCCATTGCACATACAGCAGGCTACCATACATATATTTGTCATTTTACATTATGTGTCTCTTGTTCATTCAACAAATCGATGTATATGTGTGTATCCTTTGCCTATCCTTTCAAAATGCAAACAATGGTACTGGTTATTCATTTTCTTCTGCATCTTTCACGACCCATTAAGGGTTTAATTGATGATGTCAAAATTATTACTGCTTGTTTATGAAATAAATCATTCCTCTTACACTCCTTTTTGCCATGTGTTGTATATATGTATGCATGTATCTATGTGTGTATGCACATACATACATACATACATTTATACATATATGTATGTGTGTATGTATGTACATGCATACATACATACATGTATGTCTGTATGTATGTATGCACATACATACACACATACATATATGTATATATGTATGTATGTACATAGATACATATATACATATATGTATGTGTGTATGTATGTATGTACATATATACATATATATATGCATGTATGTATGCATGTATGCATGCACATACATACATACATACATATATGTATGTGTGTATGTATGTATGTGCATATATACATATATGTATGTCCATATATACATGTATGTATGTATGTATGTATGTATGTATGCACATACATACATATATAGATACATATATATGTGTCTGTGTGTATGTATGTATGTATGTATGTATGTATGTATGTATGTGCAGCTACAAAGAAAGCGCGCAGTAAAGCGAATGAATAGGATGGGATACCCACAAAAAACATTAGTCATATGCATCAATTGGACCCCAAATGAAGATTAATTGGGGTGTAATGTGTTTGGTGTCCGGTGCTTTAGTAAGGAGATTAATATGTAGGAGTGATTTTTAATGGGCGCCAAAATGATTCTATAAGGTGCTAACGTGAATTAGACCCATTCACTTTTGAGCGGATTTGAATGATAAAAGAGTTTTAGTTAGATGTTAAAAGTGACACATTTAGGTGTTTTTTCTGCTTTGCAATGTATATTACTGATTTTCTGCAATTTATATGTATGTATATGTTTATATGAATACATGCATGTATGCTTATGTTTCTATGAATGTTTGCATGTATGCGTATGTTTGTATGACTCTATGCATGCATGCAAACCTGCAAAAAATCACAGATATATAAGGCTTCCCAAATGAACATCCAATCCAAATATAGTGCAGAATTCAGTCATATCATCTCTAAAAACCTACGTAACTGGCAGCTACAAATTCAAATGCTATAACAAATTCATATTTGAAACACAACAATCAAATTGAATTCATTCAATTGTCAGATTCAAATTTCTAAATAAGAGGGATAGCAGCCAGTGGCATTCACAAATTTTCTCCTCTACTACTATATTCACAATTGAACTTGATTAATTATGTGTTGTTGTACATGCATTATTTCAAAGGTCATATGATGTTTGTCTGTTACTAGCCTCGGTTGTGACTACCCGTGGTTGTAAATCTTTTCTTGCAGGCATGGGAGAACAAGGAGAGGTGGTGCAACAATGTTCATGGTGGGTAGTTTGGTAATTGTGTTTGTCAACACACCAAATAATTAAGGATTTTTTGTTCAAATTGTTCTAAGTTTCAATTATTGTTCTATATTTTTTACTAACTAGTATATCTTTTTATTTATTTCAATAACTATTGTCCATGTTTGTTTGTTGTATTATATTTGTTTGTTGTGGCAGGCATGTCAAATGGCTAGGAGGTTGTGAAGAGCATGTCAAATTGTAAGATTACATTTCAGGTAAAGTCTTTCAAGACTTTACTTTGGCTATGACCTGATAGACATTGTGTTCATTTATAATGTTCATTTTTATTATTCATTGTAAAATTACATTTACAATTTACAATTAGATTAATTTCCAAGTGTATGTGTTCAAAAATTTATAATTTCAAATAGATTAATTTATGGATATGTTGCATATAGATGTATAGTTATATGTATGCATATACTTAGTTGTGTATACATATGTATGTATGTATGTATGTATGTATGTATGTATGTATATATGTACATACATATATATAAATATATGTATATATGTATGCATGTATACACAACTAGGGAGGTTGTAAAGAGCAAGTCAATTTGCATGATGACATTTCCGGTCAAGTCTTTCAAGAGTTTACTTTGGCTGTGACCTAGTAGACATTGTGTTCATTTATGATGTTCTTTTTTCTTATGATGTTCATTCATGAACCTGAACAATGGGATTTGATTTATGGTGGGATTTACTTATTCATTGTAAACTTACAATTTAGAATTAGATTGATTTCCACTTACACTTACAGTTACAATTTATGGATATGCTACATATAGATGTATAGTTATATATATCTATGCAACAAACAAACACATATGTGAAGTTAGAATTTTCAAAATAAATTGATGTGAGAAAATACATAGAAACTTATTGAATTATTAAGTTAGAATTTTCAAAAAGTGTGATGTAAGGAAAAATACAAAGTTTGAATTATAATGTTTTCAACTTTTACCAAATGCATTATTTAGAAAACATAGAACTTGAATAGACTAGTGAGTCATATTTTTAAATCACATCAATGATAGATGAATACAACAAACACAAAACTGATTTCGAATCACAAAAGCATAGATCATTAACTTGGAAAGAAGACAAGGAGTCTTCATATATACAAAAAACACATTGGAACACATCGAATTAGATAAGTTGAGAACAAACTACCATTTAGTTCTACAAAATTAGACACTAGTATCCTTTGGCTATCCAATACAACAAACTAGTATCCTTTGGCTGTCCAATACAATAGACTAGCATTCAGTTTTACAAAAAACACTCTAGCACACTTCGAGGTCAAAAAGTTGACAACAAAAAATCTAATCAACATCCACAGATCTGATTATGAAGTGGTGTGTCCTTGGGGGTCAACTGACTCTGCGTCAACTGGAGAAGATGTTAAGGACTGCGGATTGTTCTGTATGGCACTTGCTATACAAGCAAGCAATGCATGATTTGCCTCTGGAGTTAGCTGTAACTGTGGAGAGCAGCCTTCAGAAGACCCATTTTGTAGGCTGCTAAGAGCTGCAAAGGCTGGAGACAAAATGTTAATCATGTCCCTTAAAATTGGATGTTGACTTGGAAGAGGAGTTGTAGGAGTACTCTTACTTCTGTTTCTTTCTGCTCTTTCCGCCTGCTTTTGGTTTTCCTTCAACTGTCTAGCAATCTTTGCTTGCTCCCTTTGAAGCTCCTTTTCATGTCGCTGCCTCAGTTTCTCCTCTGCAATTTTTTGTTTTTTTGCAGCACGCTCCAATCTATTTGCCTCCCTCTGTGCGAGGATTGCTTCTCTTTCTGCCTTCCTTTCAGCCATTTGCTCCCTTTTCCTTTGCTGCAATTCTTGGTTTCTTTGCTTCTGTGCCTCTTGTTCATTCAGCAAATTGAAGAAATCATCCGATGTCAAAATTTGAGACTGCCTACTAAGGCGTAGGACCCCATTGCGACCTCTGTTAGATGATTGGCGCACTCGTTGCATTGGGAGTTGCAAAAAAGTGCTTCTGCTGCCTGCTGGTTGCTGATCATTGACTTGTGTGCATGGCACATAGTCAGCCTCTTCATCATTTGAGTCATTACCATCGACTCCATCCTCTTCATCATTTTCAGCCTCCCAATTTCTCGCAGTTGTGAAGTAATGGATGACATCTTCAGGATCAACATTTGGTGGTGATGGCATGGACAACCCTTCATCCACTTGAGTGAAATTGAGATGCACCCCTAGGTTCAAAGCTGCATCTTGAAATTCAGATGGCAGATTCAGACTCTCTTCATTTTCAGCTGCCTGATTACATGATCGAACTGCTGGTTCTTGTTGAATTTTGTTGCCTCAATGTTTTCTAGATTTGGGGGAATGTTTGCAGAAAAGGTATCCACAAACTGTCCAATCTGTTCCTCATTCCAACCTGCTATCCTCAAACAAGTCTCAGCTGCCATGAACTGTGCCTCTTCATCAGCTGTATCACCCTCAGTTTCTGCTCCCAATGTCATTCCTTCCTCTTCAACCACAAAAGCTTGGCTTGGCCCCATATCCAAGTCAAGTGCATGTCGATCTAATGGCCAAATTCCTATTTTTCTAAAACCACTTGCAATGTTATTAGGAGTCAAAGCTTGTGCAAAAGCTTTGCTGGCAAGTGTTGCCAACTCTTCCCTTCCAATGTCAAGTTGAGGATTTTCAGAGAGCCATATAGTCCTTTGCTGTTTGAACTAGTTCTTAAATGGTGAGAACACACTAACATCAAGGGGCTGCAATTTGTGGCTGCAATATGCTGGAAGTGTGAGCAAATCTATTCCCATAGTCTTTGCTTCTTCGACCGTTTTGAATGCCACATGGCTGCCATGACCGTCAAAGATGAGAAGCTATCTGTTGGTTGGTGACACACCTCCTGCGACATTTTTTGCGAAGTGTTTTAACCATTCCACAAATAATTCTTTGGTCATCCAAGCATGCTCTTGGATTGCCATGCATTCCCTTGGCTCACAGTTAACAATATAGTTTCTAATGTTCCTTTTGGACTTGAACAAATAGTAACCAGGTATAGTTTGACCTGCTGCACTAACACAAGCTAGAACAATGATCCATTCTCTGCTTTTAGCAATTAATTGTGGAACACATTTCGTCCCTATTTTTGCAATAACTCTCATTGCACAATTTCTGCCAGCTTGCACACCTGTTTCATCGCAGTTCCATATGTTGTTGGGCCCATAATTATGTTTGTTGTACAACTCCTCCAAGTTATCATAGAATGAAGAAACTATTTCGGGCCACAGCATTATAGCTCGATTTGTGTCCACTCCTTCAGGTGTTCGAATTGTCAGATCAGGATGCCTTTGACGAAATCCAACCCACCATGACCTCCCTGGTATCCCATTTGTGAATGGGTTAGGCCTCACTCCAACCATGTGGGCCACCGTTGACTTAAGCTGTGACACTTGAAGGCCATGGCCAATATTAGCCATATCTTTACACCATTGCACAATTTCAGCTTCTTCTTCGTCAGTCAGGATTGTTGGTGGCCCCCTCTTTTTTGTGGATGTCACACCATTGAGCCATGACCGCAAACTGCTAGGCGAGATTCCCCATTTGATCGCTGAACCTCTGATTGTCATTCGATGGTCTTCAACATCTGCAATGGCTTTTTCCATGTCATCCATAGACCAACTTTTCATGCTATGATCTGGGGTTGTCACTTGGTCAGCAGATGGCGGTTCCATTTCTATGTCAGTATTATGAACAACAGGTTCAAAACCATCATTTTCATTGGTCTGTTCTGCATTTTCAGAAATAACTTCCTCGTCCATGTTCACTGCTGGCTCTTCATCAACATCTGGAACATTGAATGTCACTCCATGAGGTACTCTATTCAAGCGCCTCCCACCTGATCTTTTCCTCTTGTGCCTTGGTGCCATGATTGTCAATGATCTTGTACATTGTAAGTGATCAAGTGTCAGAAAAACAATGTATAAACATTGCAAAACACAAAGATAAGTACAAAACACAGGTATAAACATTGCAAAATAGAAAATAGATCTATTTTATCATTCAAATCTGCTCAAAAGTCAATGGGTCTAATTCAGGTTAGCACCTTATAAAATCATTTTGGTGCCCATTAAAAATCACTCCTACATATTAATCTCCTTACTAAAGCACCGGACACCAAACACATTACACCCCAATTAGGGTCCGATTAAAGCATATGACTAATATTTTTTTTGTTGGGTATCCGATTCTTTTGCATCATTTAATTTGGGTTTACATATATATATGTAGATATAGATGTATTTATATGTATTTGTATAAATATATGTATACATGTATCTGTGGATACATATAATTACATAGTTACATGTATGCATATATCTGTACATATACATATATATATCTATATATACATATATATATCTATATATACATAGATATATGTATGTATATATATCAATGTTCAAAGCACATTGTATAGACTTGGGTTTTCAAAAAAGAGCACAAGAAATTAACCAAGGGTTTCATAATAATAATTCCTCACTCGTAGGAATACAGAAGTGTGTTTTCAGATAGATGTAGAATATTCCAAGCAAGGGTTTCATGAGATTAATTCCTTAAGCACATGAGTTTGGAAAAAACCATGCAAGGGTTTTGACAAATACATATTTATTTTTAATGGGTTTGCCGATTTATGCCCAAAGTGACATGGGTTTTTTATAAAAAGGTCGAAGCAAACCAAAAAATATTATTTTGCAGACATGTGTTCAAACCCACGAAATTCTTGATCATTTCTGGAGACAAAATCATGAGACAATCGACTTTACCAAGTCGTATTTAATCATTTAAGCACAAAAAAAAACCAAATTCACATTGTTTATTTAGGGTATGTATGTATGTATGTATGTATGTGCATACGTACATGCATACATACATATATATATATATATATGTGTGTGTGTGTGTGTGTGCATACATACATACATACTACATATACATACATACATACATATATATGTATGTATGTGGCATGTATGTATATGTATGTATCTATGTATATGCCACATAAGTCCAATGTGGGAAAGAAACCAGCACCATGACCAACAAAATCAAACAACACATGGCGAAAAGGAGTGTAAGAGGAATGATTTATTTCATAAACAAGCAGTAATAATTTTTCAATCATCGAATAAACCCTTCATGGGTCGTGAAAGATGCAGAAGAAAATGATTAACCAGTACCATTGTTTGCATTTTAAAAGGATAGGAAAAGGATACACACATATACATCAATTTGTTGAATGAAGAAGAGAGACATAATGTAAAATGACAAATATATGTATGCTAGCCTGTTGTGTGTAATGGAAAGTAGAAAAATATAAACAAATGCTAGTCTATTGTATTGGACAACCAAACGAAATGTATTTAAACAGAGTTATAGACATATATATGTGTGTTTGTGTATGTATATACGTACATATATACATGTATATATGTATTTGTATATATGTGTATATGTTTTTAAATACATAATACACATATATTAAATGCATATATATATATATATATACATATTAAACCCTGATAAATGACCAACCCTAACAAATGACCAAAAATAAACAAATATAAATACACATATAAGCAAAAATAAATGACAAATATAAACCTTGATATAAACACTGAAATAAATGACAAATGACCAAAAACATACAAATATAAATATAGGTACCTATTTGCAAATTCAATAAGATGCAGAAGTAAATGATCAACCAGTACCATTGTTTGCATTTTCAATGGATAGGCAAAGGATACACACATATACATCGATTTGTTGAATGAACAAGAGACACAGAATGTAAAATGACAAATATATGTATGCTAGCCTACTGTATGTGCAATGGAAAGTAGAAAAATATAAACAAATGCTAGAATGTATAAAGTAAGAAGACACTGCATAAATGAAAATAACTATAAGTACCTACCTGAGACTTGGGATATTAGAGGAATGTGCAGAGGAATGTGCAGAGGATGCTTGTCGTTGCTTTCAATTTTGCAGAGAATAACATGCAATTGTGAATGTCGCTGGCTACTTTCCCCCTCTTATTTAGGAATTCGAATCTGACAATTGAATGCATTCAATTTGGTTGTTGTGTTTCAAATTTGAATTTGTTTGAGCATTTGAATTTGAAGCTGCAAGTTACGTAGGTTTTTAAAGATGATATGACTGAATTCTGCATTACATTTGGATTTGATGTTTATTTGGGGAGCCTTACACCTATATTTAATTGTGCAGGTACCTACAGGAAATGAAATAAATACATATAGCTGCCAGGGAGTGTGTGAAAGACTGTGCATTTCAAATCCCATAGAGTTAAAAGGAGATTGTGATTATGTCATGTAAAGCACCATTAACTGTGCATGTGTAGTTGTAAATATAAAATGTAATGAGGGATAAACATTTGCAAGTGGGGGTATTTGTAATAGTAAATGTTTTAAATTAAATTGTAAATGAGCCTTTTTATGTGCAAGTTGACTTTTTTTATAAATGCAAAAGCATGTTTAGCTGTCTATTATGATTGGTGAGTTACTCATTGTGTTATGAGCAGCTATTGGTGTTGTAATTTTTTATTTGTTCATTAAATTTTTTTTAATGGATCAAAGTTAAAAAAATTTTGGGGGGTGGAGTGAGCATGGAGGTGGCGGTTATTCAATGGGTGGCAGATATTGGGTCTTCTCCCTAGAACAAGGTTGAGAAATATTTCCTAACATTATTGTTGCAAGGTTAATCAAGTAGATTCATAGCATGAGGAACTAATTACCAACAGCTTGTTGACACAAAAAAAGGGTTTTCTTAAATTTCTTTACATATTTTTCGTATGCCCAAATTTGATTTTATGAGGGACAACAAAATGTTAAACATTGAATATAATAGTGGGTAAATAGAATAGGCAAAAAATAGGGTAGATTTGATTGAAACAAAAAATATCCATTTTCCTAGGTTGCAAGGGGAAAACATTAAAAAACCATAAAAATCCATATATGCAAATTTTGTGCATAAAATAGTGGGTTAGCTAAGTATAAAAGAGAAGAATTATATTTTTAAACCAAGAAAGACTAATTTTCATGGGTTTTTCTTGGAAAATAGTGTAGATTTGAATGAATGTTTATCTTTGAAAAAATATGTATATTCTAAACATTTTAAAATATCTCTTAATGCAAAATGGCTTTTTAAATGTCTCCATTTATACCAATATTATTGTTTGGGATCATGATGAGTTTTCATCATTTACCTCTACTAAACGATATGGTGTGATTTCTTTGTTGGCATCTTATGGATTGCAAAACCTCCAAAAATATATTTTTAGAGACCCACTGCATCACATCGTATAGACAATGTTATCGTTTATGATTGGATTGTTGAACTATATTCTCCAAGTATATTTTACTGTAGTCGTTTAGATCCTTAATTTATACTTGTAGCATAGCTTTGAAGCCTCCCATGTATGCTTACAAAGTCTAATTACAAGATTCTTAAGTTCTCATAGTTGAACACTGTATTTTATTTTCCATATATTTTCTTGTCTCAAATTTCACTCTATAGCCCATATTAGATGAAGGAACCAATTACTATGTCTATTACTTTTTCACCACAACTAGTGATGAGCCATAACAATTTCCAATTTCTTTGTTGTAGTTGTATGTTTTTATCTTTTTTTTGTTAAACTCCAAAACACATTACCAAACCTTTTTATATACTTTAACCATTTCAAAGCATTTGAACGTGATATATATTATATTAATGAATGTGTGTGTGAACTTTGAATGTATGTGAGTTTAGTAGAATTTCATGTTTAATCATAGATGCTAACAATGAAAATGCCTTAAAAAAATAAGTACTAACCCCTACAGTGAAGAATTGATCAACCCACAACAAAAGGTTTCTCAACCCACAACAGAAGAATGACAATTCTTATGGCACCTGCAAATTTGAAGTGCCTATGCACTTTCAAGTTGGCAACAATGGCTAGGTTTGCTTCTTGTTGAATCCACCTCGGAGCCCATCTTCAACAATTAAAATTTTGCAATACAGAGCTCTTCATACAAATCCATGTGGTAGAAAGATTTCTAGGATATATGGTAGTAAGCTCATTCAGTTTCACACTTCTTGGATGAGTTCTGATAGGCTATTTGATGCTTTTCTGATTATGACCAAGCTAAATTTGGTGTTTTGGAAAGTTGCAAATTTCAAAATTTTAAGGGCAACCCATTTCTTATTTTGGCCAAAAACATCTTCATTTCCAGTTTTGTCAAAATTGTAGGTCAAATAATACATTATTTTAATATCTCTCAGATGTGGTGAATAGCTTCGCCGACCTATTTACAAAGGAGGTACTAAATTTTGGAGTGTTGGGTGAGATTTGATTACAAACCCATGCTTTATTTAATTGATTAGGTCTACTTGCAAAAAATCATGGCTCTAGGAGTTCTCGTTTGTGTGTAGGGAAATTCCACCATTTTGTTGGCAAGAGAAATTGAATTTTCCCTGTTGCAACTTTGAAATTTTGCAAGATTAAGGCATTTTTAATGTTTTAAATGTTGGGGGGGACTTGAAAATCATTCTTAAATGCTTTTTGATGAATACATGTTTAAAAATTCCCCCCATAGAGTTTTCCTGCAATCCCGCACAAACAAAAAGTGGGGTTTTGAGAGGGGCGTGGGTGTGCGGGGAAGCCATTTTATGGCATTTTTGAGGTTGCTATGAGCTTATATATGGACCAAATAAGTGCCATATCCCTATTTGAACACTTGGGGAAGGTTTTGGAGCATTTAAATTGAAAAAATTGGCTGATATGTTTCTCTAAAATGCTCAAAAATTTCTTTTCACGCCCAGCTGTAACAAAAAACAATTTGCATGATTGCAAACTGATTTGCAACCACTCCTAACACCTTGGAAATGTTTTTAATATTTTTTTGACACATTTTCAAATTTCCATTCACCTCAAAAACGCCCAAATATTATTTCTCGCAACTTGCACATGGTTCTTTTGCAATGGTAGACATTTAAATGTTTTCTCTCTGTTGCAAAGTGAATGAAGGATATTTTTGAATTTGTTTCAAGTAAAAATGGTGATGCAAAATTTGCAAACTCAATTGAGGAAAAATTGGTTGTAGGTAGAATGTATATGCAAGTGGTTATAGGATAAGTATTTGACAAAATGTCAAACTAGTGGAACAGATGGAATGGCTACAAGTTAACTGTTTAAAATAAATGCTAGCTTAACTGCAAGGAAACAAAGATTGAAATGAAGGCTCTGTGAATCAATTTGCAAAGTTAAAATGCAAGTTAAATGGCATTTTTTAACTACCAGTGAAATGGGTTTTTACCCAAAGGTGAAATTTTTTCACTATCATGTGAAAATGCAGTAGTAAAACCACTTTTATACGTAGGAAAAAAAGTTGCACGGGAATGAAGGCAAGCAAAGTGGCAAAGAACATTTCAGTTGCAAATGGGAGGCAAAATGAGAATTAGGGTAAAATGGCATATTCCAAATGTCAAATCAAGGGGATCACAGTATGACAAATGTCAAGTAGAGAATAAATCTGAGTCTTCTTCTCTTCTATTTTATGTAATCTCTTCTTCATTTGTAAAGGTTCTGAGTTTTGGGAGGCTCTTAGCTTTTGAGTTTTGGCCATGAAAGAGGCTATATATTGTAATTGTTGAGTGATAAGGGTAAAGGTCCAAATGTTATAAGTCCACACATTGTAATGCTTATGTAACTTGAATGCAAAGATTTGATTATATATTGGTATGTAAGTGTCTCCAAATCTGGAGTGTAATATCCTTTGAATTGAAATAATAAGGTTATTGGAGTTCTTCAAACACATTTGATGTTTTAGTTATCATATTTTTTGCTTTCTATTCAAGGAGTGGTGTAAATGCTTGCATATAGGTAATGAGGGTATTGTATTTTCAGGTGGATTGTTAAGTAGAATTTCATGACAGACTTAAGCAAACCTTTCTGTCATACTGTGATAGATATTTGTAGGTCATCAAGATTATATTATAGCATTATAGTATGATGTGTAAGATATGTGACTTGATAGCCCAAGGTAGGAAATGGTCTTGCATAGTTATTTTTCCCCATCCTTAGAAAAAATCATCAAAATTAGAAACCATTTCCCTGCTTTAATTAGTTTAGAGTTATTTAATGTTCTAACTTCATACCTGGGTTTCAAAGACAATAAGGATAGTGCCTTTCATTTTGAAAATACATAAACCCTTGTTATTTGTATGAAGTTTATCTACTAGGTGCTGCAGTAAAACTTTGTTTCATATCTATATTCAGTACCATATAGGGAGACCCACAGAGATTTTGTACAGCCTAAAGTGTAGGGGAGAAAAGTGAGATCATTCTCTCATTCGTTGGCCAAATATCTCTTTGAACCTGAGCATAAGACATGACACACCTTTAGGGTTCAATGTTATGCAAATTTGGGAACCAACAAATTGGTGACTCTACTGGGGAGATCAAAGGAATATCCATTTGGAAAGAGTCAAAGAATTTTCTAATTTAAAGATTTGGTTCAAATATTGAAGACTTTCATACTTGGAGAAATAATTGTTGCAGCATACTTGAGAAGTTTTATGAGATACAGTGCTATGCTGGTGAAAAGAACTCAGAAAGAGATTTGACTTATGAAGAAGCTTCCGACTACATGAATAGTTTATCCTCTAAAGAAAGGTGGTGACTTTGTGAAAAGAACCTGATAAAGATGTGAAGAATGTTTCAGATCTATAAATATTTCTAGTCATGAAGGAAAATTTGCAGTAGCTACTACATATCCAGTTATTTTTCATGTTTTACTTTTCATGAAAACCATGTTTGAAAATTCTAAAGAATAAATTGGTTCCCTATTGAGTGATTTAAGCACTAGGAAGAAGGGAACAAAGAAAACCTAATATTCTGAAGAGGAAGATTCTAAGAAGCAAAAATTTGTAGAGGTAATAAGTCTTCATTTGCAAATATATATAACTGTTTGGGTTCTCCCATTACAAGCTTTAATGTCATGAAAGAACAACAACCATTTCCTCAAAGAAAAATAGTCTCTACAAAAAGATATAACCCTCTAGATTTCAGTAAAATTCAAGGTTATCCACACTTTGTCCCAAGAAAAATAAATGAATACCTACCTAAGTTTAGAGGGGGTTATGAAGAATCAACATAAAAAATTCTACTGGATTTCATTAATTTGATAGAAGACTCTCAGATAGAAGAGGATGCTATCATGAAACTTTTTGTAAGAACTTTAGAAAATGAACTTGAATGTTGGTTTTCTAGTCTACCAATGCATTGCATATCTTCATGGAGAGGGATTAGGATACTTTTCATTGATTAGTTTGTAAGAATATCAGCAAACAATGTATGCCTATTTGATAATAGACATTTGCGTATTCAAGAAGAATTTGAAGAACAATATGAAACCAAGGTTGAATCTATCACCTATCGATGCATTGTGTGATATAAAGAGATATGAGGGTGAAACCTCATATGATTTTCATAGTAGATTTATGAAATATTTATTTGCAGTGCCAAAATTAGAAAGACCTAATGAATCATTTTGCATTTATTTATTATGTGAGAATTTTGAGCCAGGTTTGAGTACTATATCACATGATTTAAAGCCTCCAAGTGTTAAATGTATATACATTTGGCTTTTAGTTTATGAAGAAATCAAAATGAGATGGGGAAATGATTTTATTTCTATAATGAGTGGTGGTGCTCTTTCCCTTTGTGACCAAAGGAGTGAACATAATATAGCAGAAAATCTAGTGTTGTATTTGATAGAGAGGAAAATGCTTTTTCTGATCAGCCCATGGAGAAGATATATGCAGATGAAGATTGTAGCCATAATAGCTAGGATGTAAGATATGATGAGATGGATGAGGTGTGTGAAGTCATGCCCTCTATTGACTTTGAAAACACATAAGTAGAGAGTTGACTCTCTATATCAGATGAAGGTTGCATTAATGCAAATAATACTAAAGACATGTTCTCACTAATTAATGAGAAAAAGATATGCTATGATGAATCCTTTAAGTCAGACATGGGTGCTAGCAAGAAGTTGAGTCCACTTTTTGGCCAAAAAGTGGAAGTGTTTTCCTTGATTTTCAGAATTTGACACATTTGACCTTAAAATTTGAAGCACTTAGAGATGGAATCTTCAAAAAAGTCAATAATCATAAAATGTAGTACTCGGAGTCTAGTTTCCAAATATGTAATTTATTTCAATACCTAGATTGTACAAATTGAGTTTCAATAGGCGTTTCTAAAAACCATTGTTTAGAAGTCACTTTTTTATACCATATAATGCACATGTACGACATCCATATTTTGACCTAAACTATCATATTTTTCTAAATCCTTTTGGGAAAAGATTTGTGACTCACTAAAGCTTGTTTTCAATTTTTTTTGTAATTTTTTATTGATTTTTTTTCTGTTAAATTTTTATTAGACATATTTGTCATTTTGAAAAATTGTCATGTATGACACGCATAAGATGACCTAAACTTATCATTATTTTATTTTAAAAAAAAAATTGAAAAGAATTGTCTGAAGTTTGTTCTCGTGCAATCCGTTTGTCAAAATGTTATGTTGATCAAAAGTTATTAAAATACTAAAAAAACTTGATAATTCAAGTTTATGGACTAGTTTCATTAGAAATTAATTGAAAATAGAAAAATTAATCAAATTATAAAAAAAATACATATTTGGAATCTGCACTATCTCATCTATAATGGGTTTTAATTTCGTAAAAAAATTATGCAAAATAGGTCTTCAAACATATGTCCAAAGTCACTATTTTCCTGTGACATTAACAGGACCTTCAAGTTGCAGGTCAAACTAGGTCCAAAGCTTAGGTTCGGGTCCCCAAGCCATTTCCCGAACCCAAAAAACAAGCCAAAAACCCGCCCAAAAATTTGTAATTTAAAAAACGGAGTCCCATTTTAAAACGAGCTCCCATTTCATAAAAAAAACATTTTTATGGTTCTATGAAATGAGATCTCGTTTTGTAAAACGGGATCCTGTTTTTTAAAATTACCAAAAACGAAAAAGTTTCCAAAAATGGAAAGTTTTCAAAACGGGATCCCATTTAGAAAACTTTCCGAAAATGGAAACTTTTCGAAGTTTTCAAAAATAGAAAGTTTTCAAACAAAATGGGATCCCGCTTTGAAACTTTCCATTTTGAAATTTTGTTTTTTTTATTTAAAACGGGATCCCGGCTAAATCCCGCTTTTTAAAAATGGTATCCCGTTTAAAAAACAGGATCCCATTTTTTGCAAGTCGATTTCATTTTTTTGCCTAAGGCAAAAATTTCCACGTTTCGTGGACTCATCTTCTTGCATTTACCCACATGTATTAATATCATATGAAAGTGCATTGGAAATTAAAGATCCATTCTTAGGTCATCTTACTGGTTATGTTGATTTTGAAGTTTCATGTCTTCATGATGACAACATTAGTGTTGCAGATGTAAGTGTGCAACCAGATGAGAAACATTCCTATTCAAATGATCAAGGAGACTACAATTATTTTAGTAGCCCTAGTGACTATGAATCCTTTAAAGAAGAAGAGGTAGAATTGATCTCCTTAAGTGAAAAGTGTTTCAATAAAATGCTGATATTATTTTTGAAGGTTCAAAAATGTATGGAGATATTATGAAAATCTATGATAGTGTTGTCAATTCTTTGAGTGATCATATCAGTTCAAATTGTGTTGATGAAATTAGATTTTTAGAACCTTGTATGGAAAGGATAGATGTTGAAAACTAGTGTGAGTTGAACATCCTCTCCTCAAGCAATGAACATAATGTTGTGAAAGACAATGAGACTCTAGGTTTTCTTAGATATGAACATGATGAGGGGTTTGAATTGAACATACTTTTTGAATAGGATATTTGTAATCAGCATTGCTATGATATACTTGGTCACGTTGATTCTACAAGAGCTAAGGGCGGTATTGTTGTAAGCCTTCATGGTGATGAGGTAAAAGAGTTTTCTAATTTGTGGAATACTCATGAGATTGGTAGTTTACATAGGGATAATGACATAGAAGAGATGTTGCCTAATTCAAAGCTAATCATAATAGTGGTATTTCTTGTGAAGGCTTCAATTTTGACATGGGCATAGAGAGAAAACTCTCTATATCAGATGAAAGTGATAGAGTGTGCAATGATCTTGAGTTGGAGAAATCATCCATGAGGAGCTACAATGAAGAAACAAATGATAATTTTTAGTTTGATAGTGAGGAATATAACCATGTTGATTATTGTAATAGTATGGACAAAGAAGAAGATATGTGTGCAAAAGATTTATTGAATGAATCAATTCAGGTAGTTGATTGTGTAGAGCATGCATTTGTTGGTGATGTAAGTGGTGAACAAGGAATTCCTTTCTTGTTTGATCTTTTACCTTCTTCTATCCCTTTTTCTAGTTTTGAAGTTATCACTAAATGTTTGCATGAGGATAGCATAGATGTAGTTGTACATGAAAGTGAAAATGTAAAGACAAATGTTGGTACAACTAATGACAACTTTTATGATGAGTTTGCACTTGAAGAATGTGATTGTTTCAATCACATGGATACATATTAGAGCCTTTTTTCGGGGTGTGCGACTTATAGTCTTCCCCATGAATAGTGTAATTCAAGTGAGTCATGGGAGGGCAGTGTTGTTGAACTAAGCATGACAAATATGTGTCACATATCTAATTTTTATGGCACATATGTTTCAACAAATTGCCAAGAGATTGAAATAGAGAGACAATCTAAAGAATATGGCTCTTCACACAAATCTCTCATGATATGAATGGAGGTGTTGATGAGGTTTGTATCAACATTGATAACTCCAAGGTATGTTAGTTGTCTATGGTCCCTGATATGAGTGAAGTTAAGTATGACATATTCCTTTGTGATGAAGATGTAGTTTCTCACAATGTGGATTCCAATGTTCCTAAATTTGAGCCTTTCACTTGGATCTAGCATACATCTTGTAGTGATGATGAGCAACAACAAGTTTTCTAGATTGGTGAGTTTTTGGCTACTCATGTTTCTCATATGCTTGAGCTTCACAGTTTTCAGTTTGACTTATTTAGGGATGAGTTTCCCTTTCCAATTCAACATGATGAAGAGGCATACCATTCTTTTTCATGTGAATTGGAGGAATTTTCTTTTTTCCTTGGTTCATGTGAGAGGGTCAAAAGATATGAAGGTACTATGGTTTCATATGGTGTTGATCAGAGTTTTCAAGTTTTACCACCACCTACTACAAAGATGAAAAATTTGTTGCATGACAATGTTGTGGCCTATGTTATGTGGTTTCCATGCAACAATAGGATCAAACATGGAGCAAGTCTTCACTTGTTCAATGGTAATCACATATTTATGCTTGTAAGAAGAGGGCTATACTTGTTGTAGTGGTGTGGCAGAGGTGAATGTGAGTTGAGGGAAATAGGTTCCTTCAACAAGTTGGTGTTTGACAAAGGAAAACATTGGTTATTTTCATTTGGTGGCCTGGGGCCATCAAATGAGGTTTAAAAAATTGAATAAAGGAGCAGTTATAGAGAACCCAATGGATTTGGAACTTGGTCTACTCCCCGGAGATCTGAAATCTCACCATTCCCACAAGGGGCATGCATCCCCGAACATGAGCCACTAATGGCACCTTCAAATTTTGCAAATTTGAAGTGTCTATGCATTTTCAAGTTGGTGACAATGGTTAGGTTTGCTTCCTGTCGAATCTACCCCAGAGCCCATCTTCGACAATTAAAATTTTGCAACTCGGAGCCCTTCATACAAATTCATGTGGTAAATTTTTTTTTGGGACATATGTACCTAGTAAGCTCATTTAGTTTTGTGCTTCTTGGATGAGTTCTGATAGACTATTTAATGCTTTTCTGACTACGATCGGGCTGAATTTGGTGTTTTGGAAAGTTGTAAATTTTAAAATTCTGAGGGCAACCTAATTCTTATTTTGGCCAAAAACATCTCTCTTTCTAATTTCATCAAAATCAAAGGTTAAATAATGCATTATTTTAATATCTCTCAGATGCGGTGAACACCTCCAGCGGCTTGTTTACAAAGGATGTACTAAATTTTGGATTGTTGGGTGAGATTTGATTACAAACCAACATTTTATTTAATTGATTAGGTCCACTTGCAAAAAATCAAAGCTCCAATAGTTCTCGTTTGCGTGCAATGAAATTCCACCATTTTGTCGGTAAGAGAAATTGAATTTTCCCTTTTGCAACTTTGAAATTTTGCAAGATTTAAGGCATTTTTCATGTTTTAAATAATATGGGGGGACTTGAAAAGAATTCTTAAATGATTTATGATGAAATACATGTTTAAAAATTGCCCCCAGAGAGTTTGCTCGCAATCCTGCACAAGCAAAAAGTGGAGTTTTGAGAGGGGTGTGGGTGTGCGGGGAAGCCATTTTATGGCATTTTTGAAGTTTCTATGAGCTTATATATGGACCAAATAAGTGTCATGTCCCTATTTTAACACTTGATGAAGGTTTTGGAGCATTTAAATTGAAGAAATTGGCTGATATGTTGCTCTAAAATGCTCATAAATTGCTTTTCACACCCAGTTGCAACAAAAAAAGACTTGCATGATTTCAAATTGATTTGCAACCATTTCTCACACCTTGGAAATGTTTTTAATGTTGTTTGACACATTTTCAAATTTCCATTTACATAAAAAAATGCTCAACAATCATTTCTCACGACCTGTACATGGTTCTTTTGCAATTATAGTCATTTAATTGTTTTCTCTCTATTGCAAAGTGAATGAAGGAGATTTTGAATTTGTTTCAAGTAAAAATGGTGATGCAAAATTTGCAAACTCAATTGAGGAAAAATTGGTTGCAGGTAGAATGTATATGCAAGTGGTTGCAGGATAAGTATTTGAAAAAATGTCAAACTAGTGGAATAGATGAAATGACTACGAGTTAAATGTTTAAAATAAATGCTAGTTTAATTGCAAGGAAACAAATATTGAAATGAAGGCTCTGTGAATCAATTTACAAAGTTAAAGTACAAGTTTAATGGCATTTTTTAACTACCAATGAAATGGGTTTTTACCCAAAGGTGAAAATTCTTCACTATCATGTGAAAATGCAACAGTAAAACAATTTTATATGTAGGTAAAAAAGTTGCACGAGAATGAAGGCAAGCAAAGTGACAAAGAACATTTTAGTTGCAAATGGGATTTAAAATGAGAATTAGGGTAAAGTGGCATATTCCAAATTGTTACACCCCACCTTAGATTCCTAAAATTACTTTTCACTTTATGGTAATTACTATGATGACTCATGATATTATGAAACCTTGAAAATATATATTATGATGAACTGTGCAATATTATGTTACTACATTCAAAAGAAATGATGATGATTATTTGATGTCATGAATATGTTGAAACACAATGAGATGATTCTATTTATTTGAAGAAAATGATTAATGAAATTGCAATGATATGATCACGAGGTAATGGTTACCAGTCTAATTACCTGTTTGTTTTCTTGAGTGAGATTGGAGGAGCAATCCAAACACCTCCAAACAAAGAGGGGGAGTATCACCTGGGAGAAGGGTGAAGTTATGAATCCTCAAGAAATGTCATTTGAGCTTAGTTGTGGTCGACTATTGATCAGTAAACCCAATGAGTCTAAAGGATGTTTATGGAAAGCTTTGAGGTAAGCCAATTAGAGTCAGTATGTTGGGGTAACCATTTCATCTAAGGATAACCATTTTAGGGTTCTTTGGTTGATTATAAGCATATAAATCAATATGTGAATGTACATGCATGTTCATGTTGATGTTAGCATTCTCCATATCATCTTGATGCAAAAATTTTGAATGGCATAGTAACTCTGTAAAGACATATAGACCAACGTCGTATATCAAACCATAATGTTCTAATATTGGTTAATTATTATTATTATCATTACTTTATTTATTTGATAGTTGAGTTGGCTTTCAAAGTCATGGGATTGCATATATGGTTCAACTCCCTATTAAGGAACCCGAGTGATTTAAGTGAGTCAATATAGATATACCAATTTATATAATTGTTTTGCTTAAATATCAAATAAGACTTCGTCTAAGCCACACCGACAACATTTTGGAGGAAAAAGTTAATATATTCCAATGAGTTTAAACCAATATTGGTTGCGGCATTAGAGATAATCGAATAGTTGAAGTTTACCTTCCAAATGCTCTTACATCCATTCAAGGTTGCAAATATGCTCATGAGGTGGCATGCACATTATGAGTTTCAAATGTTTCACACTAACTATTGAATCGATGGAAACGTGCAACATAGTGGAAGGTTAGGAACCATCAATTAAAACTAAATTAAAAATTATTTCTTGCTAGTATTGGCTCAAGCCATTATTGGGCATCATGGAAAACTATTCTGCGTTGTAAAATCAGTTATGTTTCCATCTATCAAAATATCTTGGAATAAGAATAAGTGCCATTAGCAGGTAATGGTGGGGGAAAAATTCTATGCTAAAACAAAAAGGAAAATTCAGTTATAATTTTCTAACGATAAAAATCTAGTAGAGAATGCTTTCAAAAAATGGGAAGGTCTCAACATAGTGGAAGTAGATATGCATCATGCAGAATTATCTCCCAACAGTTTTGGTAACCATTAAATGCTTTTTGAGAAGTGAAGGCATGGGGACGGGGATTCATTTTGAGGGATGGAGGCAAAAGAGATTTTGGGAGGGGATTCATAGAAGGATGAGTGATATTTGAGAAATCAAGGAGGATGCATCAAGAATAGGAGTCGTCCTCAACTCACAGTATTTTCTTGGTCTATGCTTCCATTAAAAGTATGTGAGAATTATGAAATGATTATGCAAGAATGAGAGAGAGATCCAGTTCCCAAGTTGATTTAGGTCACCTGTACCTACCACTGCTTACACCCATGTCGTTTTATTGTATCTCCTCCCTTGCAATTCATTGCCTTCCATCGGGTGATACACGGGTGGGGAAGGTAAGTTAAAATTTTGGGAGTAAACCTAAAGAGGAAAACATTACCGGTGAGAGCAGGAATTAGCATTATCCAGGTTGAGGTTCAAGTTAGACTCGCTCAAATTCTATCAGGGAATTTAAAACCCTATGTTGAAGTGAATGAGGCCAATAATATGATTGTCGAGCTGGGGAGGCTTAGCTCAAAATCTTACTAAATATACATTAACTTCAAGTTCAAATACCGACTATTGAAAAGATAACAGGGGCTATCACATTCATTGTAAGATTGCTTTGGATGGATTTATCTTCTTAAAATGTAGTGCAACATATGTTACCCTTAAACTTTCTTAGCACAACTAAGTCTGAGAATGAATCATGAAAGCTTTGATTGAACTAAAAAGAGCTTCTCTTCCCTCTTAAATGAAATATTAAACCATAGTTCCTTTGTGGGTATTGATCCGAGCTTGAGTAATTCAAGAAATTATTAAGCACAACTAAGTGTTGGATTCGTTATCAAGGATGCTTACTCGAATAATGTAAAGATATTTTTGTTATTCCCTTTTAATAACTACTCATAGAGTGACTTTGAAATATAAATAGGGATCTTGGAAAGAAAGACCTCCTTTTCCTTCTTTACATGTTCTTTACTGAAAACACCCAAGTGGGGTATTTGTAAAGGATGTCTTTAAACTATTATACAATCTTGTGTATGTCTTGATGATGACCTAGTGTCATCCATAATTCTCATGAAGCCTAAGAGATGGTGAGAAGGTAAAACCTTTCGATTTGGGTTAGGACTTGAATTTGAGGTAGTAGCCTAGACCCTAGATGTGACTGAGGCATAACAAGGGGATTCAAGTTCAAAGTAATTCACCCAACCAGTTATATTATGAACTTATTAAATAAGCACTTATAACTATGCAAATTTAACAAGAGGTGGGCCAAGTGGTCTACAACTATGTATCTCCTCGGTTAACAAGATTCCACTGAAATACATGAAGGACTGAAACCATAAGGAAGTTACATACTTAATGAAGATCTAACCATTATTCCGTAAACTTGTCTATGTAATATTCAAATTATATTGTGACCCGGATGGTAAAGAAGACATCATTTTTCTTAAAGTTTATATCTTGAGAGTAGAAACTCTCAATGGGTTAGGGTTAAGACTCGAGCAAGTGGTTATAACCAAGACCCAGGTAGTTACATGGAAGTAACTCAGGTGTTCGAGTCAGTAACAACCAACGACCCAAATGAGATACTCATCTATTGATTCTTCACTTTCTAAACAAGGCCTCTATAACAAGCTTAAAAATTAAATATTCCAGACTATAAAAAGAAGAGGGAATATTCAGCTTAAGTTTAATATTTATTATATATGTTGAACGTTTGTCAGATCTTTCAGTTTGTGACTAAGTGAAACTAGTCATTGGCAGAAGGTCATCAACAATATTCATATGTGCATAGAGTAGGATATCAAACTTTCTCATGGTTACTACTAAGGACTTGAATAATTGGTATCTACCTAGTCCCAAGTAGTTACAAGAACGTAACATGGGTATGCAAGTGAGAAAGTAATTTAGTCTAGTTGTTACTGACTTAGTAAGGACTTGAACTAGTGGTAGTTGCCAAGACCCATTAGTTACGCTAAGTATCACGGGGGTTCGAGAATAGTTTAGCACCTTATCAACTCAGTTGAGTTATGTTTTGTAAGACAAGTTTTGTCGTATAATAAATTCTTTGTATTTATTCTTTAGGTGGAATAGTAGTTCCAGTATACCCTAGTTCAGGAAAGGTATTCCAAGTCGAGTAGGGTGGGTGAACAAATGACTTCTCTCTTAGTATCAATTGTATCTACGATACAAATACTATGGCCATAGTGAGTGCAGTTGTCTTTGCATGCACTTGTTGGTTCACTGTGACCTAGATACTTAGCTAGTCAGAGATGTCGTACATAGTTGGAAGGTATCCATAGTTGTGCAATGGTATTAGTTAAGTGGGGCACAACACCAAAGCTCAAATAGAAAAACTAAGAGGGTTCTCAACTAATCTCTTCGTCGAAGGGAAAGGCCACTTCCAGTTAGGAAGGTGTGCAGGGGACCACTTAAGTCCATGGTTGGAGGTAAAGCACCCAGATGATGCTCTTCCTCTTGCAGATGACGTGCCAAGTCTTGGAAGACAGAAAAAATCCAAACATGGGATCTTTGACCTATTCCTGTAAGTTATTGTTTTAGCTGAAATAGATGTAATCATATAATTGAAATACAAAAAAGATAGATGTTTATTCTTTTCAGTTTGAAAGGATTGTATAAGTGCTTTGTTAAATCTTTATGGTAACAGTTATGTAGAAGCATGTTCCATATTCAAAGAGAAAAAAAAAAATTGTACCTCTTTTCATCTATGTTTTTAGTTATTTACTATTTGGTGAATAATTCATGGTAACTCTTTGTAAGAAAGAGTAGGATGTTACACAAATGCCAAATCAAGGGGATCACAATATGATAGATGTCTTCTTCTCTTCTATTTTATGTAATCTCTTCTTCATTTGTAAAGGTTTTGAGTTTTGGGAGGCTCTTAGCTTTTGAGTTTTGGCCATGAAAGAGGCTATTTTTTTGTAATTGTTGAGTGCTAAGGGTAAAGTTCCAGATGTTGTAAGTCCACATATTGTAATGCTCCTGTAACTTGAATGAAAAGATTTGATTATATATTGTTATGTAATTGTCTCCAAATCTAAAGTGTAATATCCTATGATTTGAGTCTTCTTCTCTTCTATTTTATGTAATCTCTTCTTCATTTGTAAAGGTTTTGAGTTTTGGGAGGCTCTTAGCTTTTGAGTTTTGTCCATGAAAGAGGATATTTTTGTAATTGTTGAGTGCTAAGGGTAAAGTTCCAAATGTTGTAAGTCCACATATTGTAATGCTCCTGTAACTTGAATGCAAAGATTTGATTATATATTGTTATGTAATTGTCTCCAAATCTAAAGTGTAATATCCTACGAATTAAAATAATAAGGCTATTGGATTTCAACACATTTGATGTTTGAGTTATCTATTTGTTTGTTTTCCATGTTCAAGGAGTGGTGTAAATGCTTGCATATAGGTAATGAGGGTATTGTATTTTCAAGTGGATTGTTGAGTAGAATTTCATGATAGGCTTAAGCAAACCTTTTTGTCATAATGTGATAGATATTTGTAGGTCATCAAGATCATGTTATAGAATTATAGTATGATGTGTATAATATGTGACTTTGTAGCCCAAGGTAGGCAATGGTATTGCATAGTTGTTTTTCCCCATCCTTAGAAACAATCATCAAAATTAAAAATCATTTCCCCATTTTAATTAGTTTAGAGTTATTTGATGTTCTAACTTCATAACTAGGTTTCAAAGAAAACAAGGTTAGTGCCTTCCATTTTGAAAATACATAAACCCTTGTTATTTGTATGAAGTTTATCTTCTAGGTGTTGCAATAAAACTTTGTTTCATATCTATATTCAGTACCATATAGGGAGACCCACCTAGGTTTTGCAGAGCCTAAAGTGTAGGGGAGAAAAGTGTGATATCATTCTCCCATTCATTGGCCAAATATCTCTTTTAAACTGAGCATAAGATATGACACACCTTTAGGGTTCAATGTTATGCAGATTTGGGAACCCACAAATTCAATACATCCAAAGGATTTAATCTGCTACAACACGAGCATATTTCCATAATGAGCTGAAGGTGATGATTTGAGGATGATATCATGGATGGCCAAGTGTCACTCCATCTTTTTAATAAATTATGTAGGAGAAAGGAGTTTGTTCCAATAAGGAAAAGTAGTTATAATGAGGGTTGCTCTGTTAGGGCACTTTTCCAATTTATAACGATTATCTTAAATAGTGCAGATTTTGTATTTGACTTCTACACTCTTGTTCTTACTATTTTTTTTTTAAAGGACCCAATCCTCTTCCTATTTTTATGGGAGAGTAGACATTTTCTTTTAGTTTGTTTATAGTTTTCAAATAAGTGGACTCTAACAAACCCTATATAGGAGGGGTATTCTATTGAGAAGTCCAACAACTAGACCTTTGCATGTATTAGATTGAATTAAAGATTTTGTAACATTCTACTCAAAACTCTGTGTATGATTGAAGTATAATAGAGTAGATATTTTAGTATGTTTCCTTGAGTTATGTAATTGAGGAAGATCTTGTGGATGTAACAAATCAAGGGCCACTTGAGGTACTGCAAAGAAATGTTAGTTTAGATAATTTATTAGATTATGTATTGTAATTTTTAGTGTATAATTTCTTGCTTACATTAAATTGAATGTTGCATTTTGTTCAAGCTTTTGAATGATTAGTTGAATTAGGACATGTTGCATCATAAACAATTATCAATTATAGTTATAAGTAATAAGTACCCATAGCAGTTAACAAGTATTAGTATTTGCTTACCTTATTCCTTAGGTAGGAGTTATTTTTAGTCAAAACCTTTTGATTAATTTATCCTTGTTCAATCACCTATACTTAATCGATATAGGACGTCTAGGATTCTTGAATGCATATATGGTACCAACATCATCTAAATTCTATGACTCCCTAGTTGATAATTTGATGAAGCCCTCTCTTGAATGATGAACTACTTAATTTAGGGATGGGTAAACCCACGAAAGTGGTTTACAATTCCAGTGAGGAAGGAAAAGTTGCAAAAAATGACCCCTTGCAAAAAAAAATGGTTTTTGGGGGTTCAAACGAACTCTTGGTTCATGCAAACCCAAAGGGGGTTTGATAGAACCCCCCTTCAAGAAAACCCATTTAATGATGGGGCCCACCATTCTTGACAAAAATCCAAAAGCGAAGGCTTGTGGAAAGGGGTTTCCCTTGAACCCCCCTTTTCCCCCCTTCTCCCCTTCAAGCACCAAAAAAGTCCAAAATTTTGCGCTTCGAAGCTTGGGTTGAGGATGAAAATGGAGGAGACTTCATAGATCCAACTGGATGATGATCTAGTCCTCAAAATGAGCTATCCAGTGAATATAATTTTAATATGTTTTGGTTTTATTATGTTTTTTTTTTTAGTTTTATTAAACATAGGTTTTTCACCGAAAATCAAGCTCTTTGTTCTACATGTGGAAACACAGAAGATTATAAAAAAAAAATTTGAAAAATATGAGTGCACCAAATATTGAAGTCCTTGATCTAACAAAAAAAAATTGAATTTTGATACATACAAAAAATGTTACGCGTTATATGGTCCGCCTATTTCTAAATTGTAATTGGTTTGACTTCAAAACTTGATTAAGGAAAAAATATTCAATAAAACACTATTAAACCAATTGGAAGCACTAGATATCGTAGTTACAAATCTAAATTCAAAAAAAATTATCTCTCATGGAAAAAAAGTTATGCGTTATACGGTGAGCGTCACTCCTTAAAAATGTTGTTTACTGAAAAAACTTAGTTTTCGAAGGAGATGGAAAAAGAAGTGAAATTTGATTCCAAAAATTTTGAAAAAAATATATTTAGAATCTATAGACAAAATGTCACAAATCACTAGTTTGCACAATCTTCAAATTCCTCATGGTTTAGCCACTATAGGTGCTCGAAAGTGAAGATTTAGTTAGGAAAAAATATTTCAGTGTCCAATTTGGCCAAAAATTGTAAACTAGTATTATGGGATCACCCAGATCTATAGGTCCATTAAGTCATGTGTATGATCATGTACATCAATTAATTAGACATTAGAGGAAGCTCTATTTTTTTGTCTTTGTTGTCGAGGATGGTGCTAAGTTTAGAATCCCTATTTATGTTTTGAATTCACCTTCATTACTTTATTAGATTAGTAAGTTTTCATTTTTTGCATTAGGATTAATAGAAACTTGCAAATCAACCAAGAACTATTCTCTAATAGTGTGCAGGGGCTGCCATTTAAAGATTAAAGAGCTATTGTATGCAGAGGTAGAGAGACACTCTAGGAAGATTTCTCCCCTCAATCCATGAAGAATTTGAAGATATTGGTGTAACCAAAGAACCTACTAAGGGAATCAACAAAACAAAATCAGCCCTCACACTAACAGCTACTCCAGACTTAGGGGAGACTTTCAAAAGGAATCTTAAGACCATGACTAAGGAAGCGGTGGAAAATCCAACAAAAAGTGTGATATTTCGAGTTTCCAATAACAAACCAAGAAAGGGCCACTACTCCTAAGAATATACCCCCCTCGGCCTTGCCAATTTTCTATGAATTGGTTCTTGAAGACTCAAACACATTTTTTTTTTAATTTGATGTTTTGTGTCAAAGCTATGTTTATACTACGGATACTCATTGACTAAAACTCTTTCCATCCACATTAAAATATGTTTCTCTATGATGGTTTATTGGGTTGGGAAGAAATTTAGTACCCAATTGGGAGACAATGAAAGCTAAATTATTGTAGAAATACCAAGATTATTGTAAAGGGACAGACAAGAAGAGATATGACATTTGAACAGGATGTCATAAAGGGAAGATGAACCACTTCAAGGTTAATGTGGAAATATTTTAATTCTATTTGAAGAAATCACATCAAAATAGGCTCTCCCTAGAGCCATTAAAGCTAGTATTTTTGTGAGTACATGAGGGTTGTATGGATGCTTTAAACCTCATAGGGGAGGGGGATATTTCTCAATTGCCTTTTGAGGAAATCTTCTAGGTATGTAGGAATTATTCAAGGTCATTCATGAAGAAGACCTAAGGTGGAACTTAGTAACGTCCTATCCAACATGAAGGAGGACATAATCAACCACCTAGCTACCCAATTGGATACCTTGCACATCAAAAATAAGCAAGAGGAAGCAGAGGCAACTCTTATTGAATATTATCCACATTGTCATCAAAAGAGGGTGAACTGTAAATGCAAGAAGTTGGCTAACATTTTTGAAGAGAAGCAAGGGAGGCCTGAATTTCAAGCCTTGGAGGACAAGGAAGGCCAAGTATTTTACATTTCTTAGCACAAGCCATAACAACAAAGACAAGGTATGCCTCAAGATCCCTTGTCTTACAATATTTCCTTTCTTGGGGGTAATTCAAACCTCTCTCATTAAAATAATCAGCCTTGGAATAATACATAAAATCAATCATGGCCAATGGAACAATCATCTAATTGGGTTACACAACAAGGGATATGGCCACCACAAACTTACCAAGCCCCAAATTATAATCCCTAGTGGTCACCCCAGTAGACCAAATGGTCACCACAGTGGTGTGGGAATCAATAATGGTAGAACCAAAATATCAACTATCCTCAGCTACAACCTTTACATCTACAACAACTCGCTATAATGCTAAACCCAACCATAACAACACCATCACAACCTAGAGCACCTCGGTTGCCAGACCAACCTGCACCAAACCCCAACAGTGAGCCTGTTCAACTAGCTTATACTAATGACACCATCTGATACCCAACCTATGGAATTAAGGTGAGTGATTTTCACCTTCCTTCAGGAAGGATTCTTTCTAGGCCATCATCTCCTCACATTACAAAGCTTACTAATGAGGAGCTCGCAGTGGAGAATATTTCTAATAAAAAAACAACCTAAACAAGGTAAGACATAGAAAAACATCACAATTCTAGAACCACCATTTTTTGAGTGACTAAAAACATAGAATTTCATTCTAAACCTGAATTTGATTTATTGTTCCAACTTAAAAAAATTTACATAAAAATACCATGATTCAAGAAATTAAGGAAGTACCAATATACACAAAAATGTGAGAGAGTTGTGCCTTAAAAACTTAGATGGAAAAGGGAAGGACCCATAGACTATTCATGTCTTAGGACAACTTGTTGACATCATGTTATGCAATATAGTTGTTCCAAAATATGCAAACCATGGATTCCTTGTAGTAGATGGACCATTCACTATCATGAGAGATGGGTTCTTGTGAACTACTACTCATGAAACATGGGTCAATGAGTTTGACTCGTAAAACTACACGGTTGAATCCTGATAGCAATATCATAAAGCAACTATAATGTTATGACAAGATAAACCTTGCAAAAAATTTAGTTGATGGATCTCCGACCCACACCCACTATTCTGCAACTAGTAGATATATCAACTATCAAACCAGAAGGTGTTATCAAAGATTTGGTTATCAAATTGGATTCATGGGAATATCCTATAGATTTTATAGTTTTACAACCTAAAGCAGACCTTGTAGGATAACCCTTAATCTTAGGAAGATCATGGTTAGCCATTGTAGATGCATTTATTGGTTGTAGACCTAGAAACATGATCATTTCCAATGGGAATCTGAATAAAAAAATGGTCCTTTATCCACCTACACAACTGCATGCATACTTGGAGCAAACTATATGGCCAACCCTCAAAGAAGATTACCAATACTCTTTACAAAAACTCATGACCATCGAGCGTAGCCCAATGATAGACATTCAGGATAAAGATGAAGTCCTTGCCCACATTATGCAAAACTCTTATGGTAGGGACCCACAACAAAACCACTGCCTCAGATTCTTACACTACCCTTTACATAATATTGTACCTAAAAATGCCTTTGAGTCTACTTATCATCTTTTTCATACACTACTCTCCCATAGTTGCAATCTCAATATTTTAGGACTTGATGTAGCTTCTATCATGTATTTTTCCTTAACCATGAAAATCACACTAGGTATAATGCCAATTATCAATAATCAATTGACAACTACCTAGTAATCTTCATTACTAACAATGTTGCAAGCCCATACATCAAAATTTTCATGGGACTATCATGACATGAAAGGTATAGATACTCACCTATGCATGTATAGAATTTATATTAATGAAGGCTAAAAGCTACTTAGACAACCACATAGGAGAATGAACCCAATTGTGCATGAAATAGTCAATAAAGAATTACAAAAATTGCTTGATGCAAGGTTTATTTATCCCAAATCTAACATTAAATGGGTTTCCCCATTGGTGATTTTTCCAAAGAAGGGAGGTAAATGGAGGGCATACATAGATTATAAGGAATTAAATGAAAAAATAAGGAAGTATCGCTTTCCTCTTCTTTTATTGATTACGTGTTGGATTCACTAGTAGGTAAGATATATTTTTCCTTCCTAGATGGGTTTAGTGGGTATAATCAAATAAAGATAGCACTAGAGGATCAAGACAATACCACTTTTACCTTCCCATGGGGTACATATGCCTATTCACTTTTACCATTTGGATTGTGTAATTCCCCTACAACATTTTAGAGAGCAGTCTTAAGCATATTCTCATATTTTGTACATGATTCCATGGAGATTTGCATGGAAAATTTCACCACTTATGGGAACTCTTATGAGGAAGCATTGACTAATTTGAAGAAAAGTCCTTCAAAGGTGTCAAGATCACAAACTTTCTTTGAGCGATGAAAAATATGACATGATGATGTCCTTGGAGTGGTCTTGGGATAATTTGTGTCCAGTAGAGGAATACAGGTGGACCCTAATAAGATAGAAGTGATTTCCACTCTACCTATTCCTCAAAAGAAAAAAGATGTCAAAATTTTTCTTGGCCATGCAGGGTACTATAGGAGGTTTATCAAGAATTTTAGTAAGATAGCGGCCCCATTGTTTGTCCTCCTCTCTAAGGACATTGAATTTGATTGGACCCCTACATGCTAAGAAGATTTTGAAGCCCTCAAAATAACCCTCACACAAACCCCCATCTTGAGAGGACCTAACTAGACTATTCATTTTCACATACATATAGATGCTTTTAACTTTTCCATAGATGTTGTTCTAGGATAAAAGGAAGGGAATTTAGAATATACAATTTACTATATCAGTAAGAGTCTTTAGGCTACTGAGCTTAACTACATAGTTACTGAAAAAGAAATGTTAGCAGTAGTATATTCCATTCAAAAGTTTAGAAATTGCATCATTGGATGCTTTTTTTTTATTAATACAAAGTACACAACCATAAAATATTTGATGAACAAACTAGTGGTTACAGGAAGGATTGTTAGATGGTTATTGTTAATGCAAGAATTTGATAACCATTGTGGATAAACTAGGGAAATAAAATGTAGTAGCTGATTTCCTTTCAAGGCTGCAAATAAAATCAACAAAAGTAATAGTGGATGAATTCTTTCTAGACGAAAATTTGTTTTCCCTCTCTGTGCAAACACCTTGGTATGTAGATATAGCTAATTATTTGGTTGTAGGGGGGATACCACCATATCTCTCACCCAAAGAAAGGTGCCATCTAGTGGAACATATTTCCTTATTCATGGGTGGTTGGTTATCTCTTTTACATAGAGCTTGATAACATAATGAGAAGATGCATTAGGGAGGATGAAGTCTATGACATCCTTAAGGCTTGTCATGATGAGCCTTGTGGAGGGCACTTTGCAACTAAAAGGACAACTCTAAAAATATTAAAAACTAGTTACTATTGGCCTACACTTCACAAATATGTAATCAAATATACAAGGAGGTGTGACAAATTCCAGAGGGTGGGAAGACCTACTCGGATTGATGAAATGCCCCTCCAACCACAATTGGTCATTGCACCATTTGACAAGTGGAGACTAGATTTCATTGGTCCAATAACTCCCACATCTAATAGTTAAAAGAATATATTTTGTTTTGCACAGAATATCTCACAAAGTGGGTGGGGGTGAAAACACTACAATTTGAAACAGACCAGGTATGGTGTTCCCAAAGAGATAGTTACAAACCAGGGGCCTCAATTTACTTATGATTTGATTAACAAGTTATTCAAGGAATATGAGATTAGGCATAAAAAATCCATCCCTACCATCCATAGGCTAATGGACAAGTAGAAGTTACAAATAGAGAAATAGAAGGTATGCTTACCAAGATAGTTCAACTAGATAGAAAAGACTAGGCAAAAAGACTCCCTAAAGCACTATGAGCATACAGGACAACCTGGAAGACCACAATAGGGTTTACACCATATAAATTGATGTATGGGAAGAAAGTTATCCTTCTAAGTAAGTTTGTACATAAAACACTTCACACAATAGTAGAAATTGGAATGGAATTATTAGTAGCACAAAAGGAGAGGCTACACAATCTAAATTCTTTAGATGAAATCAGGATGGAAGCCATTCACCATATAGAAATTGTGCAGAGATAAAGGATTAAATGGTATGACCAATTCATTAAAACTAAGGAATTAAATGCAGGTGATTGGGAATTGCTATATGTCTCCAAGTATAATGACCACAAAGGAAAACTACAAACAAGGTGACTTGGCCCATATGAAATTAAGCATGTGTTTTCAAAATGGAGCGGTTCAGCTAACTACCATATACTCAATCAAATTCTCACTATTGTTCAATGGCCACAGAATCAAGCTTTATAAGAAGTCATTGTGAAAGGGAGAGTTTTTACATAATTTGCAACAACGGTTCAATTCAAATTACATGCCAAAATTGTGGACAAGGACAACACATCAAGTGATACATTAGTAGAAGATCCAACTAACTCACCTACTGATGCTCATCAGGTATAAATCCTAATAGTAACATCTCACATGCACACACACACAGAGGTTACCATCATGGACAATTATTTTTGGTTGTGCAACTGAATTTCACGGGACCTATAGCAATAGCCCCAATACACACTAATAAAATGGGACGTGTTTTTTCAGTTACTTGTAGCATTTACATCCAGTTCAATCCCATCAAACTCGTAGCCACTGTCAATTACTATTTCATATCACCTATGTCATACCAGCATGCAACAACTTCACTCAACCACTTGTATCATGCAACATCAGATCTAATCATTAATGATTTCTTACTTCTTGCAACTTTCCTTTCCAACAATCACACTTCTCAAACATGTGTCATAATCACACCAAGCTCCTTTTTCTAGCATGTCTTCCCATAGTACTTCACTTTGAATTACCAACATTTCAAATCTTTTTCCTGTAAGATGGATGATGGTGTTTAGTTCCACTCACACACGTGACCTTTCCATCACTTCAATATTATAGGTAATTTTATTGTTATTAACTATAATTGACATTATATCCTATTGATTTTGATTTTCTTTCAAAACCATGCACATATTTAAATTTGATGAATCATATACCTGAAATGCTTTGAAATTTATCCTTCTTGTCCCTTTTGTACCTATTATTTGAGGATAAATAGCACAACTAAGTTGGGGGGAGAAAAAGGGTTAATTGTCATCCCAATTTTTTATTTGAAATGAGGCTCAATGAACTACATATAATTCTCAATTCCCTTCATTAGCCACAAAGAAACGACCATAAGAAGTTGCACAACATAAAAGAAACATAGACAAGGTAACATCCAAGGAGCCAAGTATTTGGAGAAGCAACAAGACGTAGTATAGGTTGTAAATATTGCAACAATGGGAGGTGATATCATTAGAAGAGAACCAACATCACACAATTTAATATTAGAAGATCAATAATGTCTTCCAATTTTTCAACAAGTTGGGTGGCTGGATTATTTTCTTTGTTTAACTGAATTTAATGGTTATGACCCAACAGTTTGTAAGAAATTTTCAAAATGATGAAGCTATAGTCAGAGGGAAAAGAATAGTCACTTCAAAGGCAACAGTAGTAGAGGTTTTAGCATTTCCAAGAATAGGAGAAGAATTCCCAACTAGATCAAATGAAATTGCAACAAAGAATGGTTTTACAATGCCACAGGAAAAATTAGACTCTTTAGCTCAAGGTACAAAAAGACTTTCCTTACCTTGGTTATGGGCTTCTGTTACTTCCTACATAGTCAAATACTTAACCTGTGATGGAAAGAAGTCCCTCTTGAATACTATGCATTTTAAACTCCTTAGTGACCTACACCATCAGAGGCTTGTGAATGACCCTAAATTTTTATACAATCTATTGAAAAGAATGTTTGTTGAGTATAAGAGGAAAAGAAACCAATATACATTGTCACATTTTTTATTGGTCACCTTATTCATTAAGTGAAGTCTCAAAACCCAATTTTCCAATGTATCATGGGAAGAAAGTTTGGCCTACAATAGTATCAATGATGTTCTCATGAGGCCAAAGGTAGAAGAATTAAATAGAGAATAAGAAATGAATGAGCCTTTCATGACTGCAGAAGAGGGAAATATACCCTCTATTTCACCAATTGCCTCACCTACCCATAGCATTAGGGAACATGTAGAGCCATAAGTATAGGAAACACAACCTGCAGCTTTTGGGGAGCATCTTGTAGCAGAAGAAGAACCAAAAACCCTTTCCTCTACCAAGAGCCCTTCCAAGCCTAAGTAATAGAAAAGGAAAAGTGCAGCCTCTAATTTTGCACCCAAAAAGAAGTAAAAGAGGCCAACACAACTAAGAAGGTGATCACATTGCCTCAAGAGGAAGGGCCCTACAAGGGGGAAGGCTAAAAAATCAAAAGGAAAGAATGGTTATGGTTGAAATTGAGATAGATTCCAAATAAGAAGAGGTTCCTAGTGGTGAAAAGAAACCAAGAATGTTGCAACCTCTATATATGAATGGTAGTTTAGACCCTGATTCAGAGGACTTATTTATAGCCAAGAAGAAGAACAAACCTCAAAGTAGCCATGTTTCTGAAGAAGGGTTTGTTTTATTTGATGAGGTTGAGGAAGAGAGATTTTTAGATAAAGAATAATTACTTTTAAAAGGAAAGAATTAGAGTAAGAAACTACAAGAAGCCTTGTAAAGAATCAAAGAATTAGATGAACAACTTGGGGATACCAGTAGAGGGAGGAAGGATTAGACAACAAAATTTGGCAGTTAGAGAAAAGGTTGTCTGCCTTTGAGAAACAAGGATCAAGATTAGAGAAACTAGCCTAATTGGCCATTTTTTAGATCAACAATAGAACTCCACATCTTATAGACCAAGATACAACCTCAAGAATGCCTAAAACCCCTACTATGGTGACCCTTGGCATTAAGTTACATAATGAGGTAAGAGAATTTTCCCAAAAGAAAAAGGATTAGGAGAAAGAAAAAATTGAGTTAATGTCAACAAAAGAAAAAGGATTGGGAGAAAGAAAAGAAATGAGTTGATGCCAACAAAAACGAAAGGATTGGGAGAGAAAAAATTGAGTTGATGTCAACACATACTATAGAAATTGATAGAAAAGATATAAAAATTAAGAAATTAAGATTGCAAATAGAGGAGTTGGCTAACAAGATAGTGCAACTTCTAAGATGTAGACCTCCTTCTAAGGTTTATGCCCTATATCTATAAGAAAAGTTTTTAAATTTTCAATTTAGTCAATTGATTACCGATCTTCTAGTTTCTTTATTTGTACCTACCCTATTTTTAGAAACATACAAGTGATCTACCCTAGATATGTAGGATCAGTTATGTGAATTCTACCTGCATAACCTGGCTATCCCTCATGACTTTTCTTGGAACCCACTCATAATTGTGGGAGATGTCTAGATTAAGATATTGGCTTCATTTATATGAAATGATCATCAAAGAGGATAGGTACACATGAGTTATCAGGAAGGGGAGAAGTCATTTCCCCTTCCACTCAGGTCAGAAGCTAAAGACCCTCATGAGTTGGTGGAAGAATGGATTAGATTGATAGATTGTAGGAAGGCAAGGAAAAAGATTCTGGAATGCAGAGAATAGGAATACAAAAGATTTCAAGAGCTTGCAACAGGGATAGGAAAAGAGGCACTTAATTTCTCTTAGGAAAAATGGAGAGAATTGACACCAAATCTAAGAAGGATAGAACACCAATCAGTTGTTAACTACCTAACAGTAGTAAAAAGATTCCATAAATACATTTCAACCTCCATTGAAAATGACATCACCTAGCTTCCCTTGAAATTCCATCCTCCTCTAGCCGGTATTGGCATGGTGTAATGGTTTATAGGTGGCATTGTTGTTCTTGCCACCAAGGTTCAAACCCCGTTGGGGTGGTATTGTTGAATGGTTGTATCCGGTTCATAGGTCCGGTCAAAAGCGTTTACCCCTTGAATAAAAAAAAAGAAATTCCATCCTCCTCTTATCTTGTTTCCAATCCCACATTGTACACGAAGAGGACAAGAAATAGATATAGTAGAGAAAACCACATGGGAGAAGATATTAGAACAAAGCAGATTCTACCTAAAGCAAGGTGAACGGTTTACCATCATGATGAGATATAGGGAAGTTGCACTACAATATAGCTTAAGGCCCTAAGCTTCTCGAGGACAAGAAATAAGTTAAGTTGGGGGGATTATGAGCTATAAGAATGTATAATTTACTTGTTGTAGTTGCATGTTTTTATCTTATTTTTGCTAAACTCCAAAATAAATAAGAAAATATTTTTAAATATACTAAGTATTTCAAAGCATTTGAAGGTGATATGTATTATGTTAATGAATGTATTTGTGAACTTTGAATATATGTGAGTTTAGTAGAATTTCATGTTTAATCATAGTTGCTAACAATGGAAATTCCTCAAAGAAATAAGGATTAACCCCTACAGTGAAGAATATTTCAACTTGCAACAAAAATTTTCTCAACTTGTAGCAAGAGGATGACAATTCAATGTAGCTAGAGAAATTCATTTGCTACAACACAAGCATGTTTCTAAAATGAGATGAGGGTGATGATTTGAGAACGAGATCATGGATGGCTAAGTGTCACTCCATCTTTTTAATGAATTATGGAGGAGAAAGGATTTTGTTCCAATAAGGAATAACATTTATAATAAGGGTTGCACTGTTAGGGCACATTTCTAGTTTATAATGGTTATCTTAAATAGTGCAGAGTCCTTATTTGACTTCTACACTCTTGTTCTTACTAGTTATTATTTTATACTAAAGGACCTAGTCCTCTTCCTATTTCATGGGAGACTAGACATATGCTTTTAATTTTTTTATAATTTTCAAATAAGTGGACTCTCACAGCACCTATATAGGAGGGTATTTTGTTGGGAAGTCCAACAGCTAGATCTTTGCATGTATTAGATTGAATTGAAGGTTTTGTTACATTCTGCTTAGAACTTTGTGTATGATTGGAATATAATACAGAAGATATTTTGGCATGTTTCATTGAGTTAAGTAATTAAAGAAGATCATGTGGATGCAACATCTCAAGCAAGGGCCACTTGAGGTACTATAGAGCCATGTTAGTTTAGATAATTCATTAGATTATGCATTGTAATTTTTTGTTTATAGTTTTCATATTACATTATATTGAATGATACATTTTATTTATACTTTTGAATGATTAGTTGAATTAGGACATGCTACAACTTATATAGTTATCAATTATAGTCATAAGTACACATAGTAGTTAATAGTTATTAGTATTTGCTTGCCCTTTTCTTTAGGTAGGAGTTATTTTCAATTAAAATCTTTTGATTAATTCATCCTTGTTCAATCACCTATATTCAGTTGATATAGGATGTCTAAGATTCTTGAATACATATATGGTGCCAACATCATTTAAAGTCTATGACTCCTTGGTTGATAATTTAATGAAGCCCTCTCCTAAATGATGAACTGCTTAATCCAAGGATCTCTAGGTCCATTAAGCCATATGTATCATCGTCTATATTAGTTAATTAGGCATTAGGAGAAGCTCTACAACTAGAAGCATAAAACATTTATAATCCATTGTAGAATAATAGTAGAAGCATTTCTCTAATGAACTTCATAAATTCTAAAAAAGTTATACATTCTAAAATCCTAATGTGGGTTTTGTATTATCATATTTTATTTTGATTGTCATATGTGAAGTAAATTTTAGGATGCAAAATCATTAGAGGCATGATCATTTTTATCTATGATTCACTTTTATGAGAGCCCTATCATGATTGAAGGAGGCTCTCAAATTTGAGTTAGCAATCTTATATAATGAAGACAAGTGACACCTATTTAGGTGCTATATCTACATACGGTAAACTTGTCCTCAAAGTTATCTTAATTTATTTTATCTTTATATATTTTCCCTCAAGAACCTCTATGGATTACCCTCCTAGGCTTAGTATAGTCTAAAGTGAAGATGATTGACCCTACCTTAATCACTGGCACATTCACCATCTTATGTTTGATCGTAAGCCCTTCTCATATATCCTAATTAGACATCCTCAATATTAGGAATAATTCTTGAGCTCTAGAATGTAATAATTTCTATGGAGGGAGCCAACAAAATGGTGTCATATTCAAAGAGAGTTCAAAGGGTTCATAGTGATTTTAACACTTTGTTGTTGGAATGAACCCAAATGGTTTTCTATACTTGGAGATAAATTTGATGCTTCAAGGTATTCTTCTTTTGAAGAATTGGAAACTCCATTATCAACTAGTGTATTTGTTATTGTAGTTAAGCTTGTTGTGATAAATCAAGGCACACATCAAGTGGTTCAATAGTTGATACAAGGGATGGTCTAGTCATATTTACTCCCTTATATATATCTTCTTATGCTTTCAATGCTCGATACTATGGTGAAGAAAATGACCGCGACTCTTATGTCAATACTTCTTCCCATTGTTCAAGTACATATGAGTCTTGTATAAACCCATGTGAAAGAATATAGGTATCCATGTAAGAGCATAACAAATTTATGATAGAAAAAAAGATCAAATCCAAAACCATAATGTTTTAATCTATATTTCAAACTTGTCCCTTATTTCTTGTCACAAAAAATATGTTGCTCAATACCCTATTACCCCCCTTGATATTATTCATAGAAAATTAGACATCTCTTGGGTTGATTATAAAATGAAAACCATACTATGTAGAGTTTTAAAAAAAACCATTTATTTGATGGGTTTAATTATATACAAGGGAATACTCATGTAGATATATTTTCAAAATTCATGGATTGGTTTGATGTTGAATCCAAGTTCCTAGTTAGTTAGAATGATCCTATATATATAATTATATAATTATATAATTTCCACAAGCTTTACAATTGTGTTATCTTTCAAATGTAGCATCACTTTGTGCTATTTTATGGTATTCTACATCTCCCTCTACTTTTTTATGCATTTTTTCATACCACATTGCTTTCCCTTACCTTATTGTGATGTGTTATTTATATTAGTTATTATTGCATTATCTCTTCATGGTGTTATTATTGTTATAAGAGTGAATATTCTAATTATTATTTATGTTTCCCCTTTGTGATAATTATTCATTTGTGCAATGATTATATTTGGTTTATGGTGGATACCAATGATTTTTGAACTTGTTTTATGGATTTCTAGTAGATTTGGTCCCTCTTGGCCATTTTTTCACTTTATGGTTTTTGTGTTATCATGATTGCCCTGATTCATTTTGTAGTGGGTTTTTCCATTTCCTAACAATGCAACCCTTTCCTACAATGGCCCATCTTATCTCAGTGATATTTTTATGATCATATGATGATCAATATGGCTTATTATTTCTCTTGTCCCTAATATAATATTAATTATGATGATTTGTATTATTATGGTGAATTTGTAGCTTTCCTATAGTGATGTGGCAACAACAACTTCATGTTCCTTGTCATTTTAAACTTTTGAGGTTGTTTCTCATTATTTTGAAGTATTTGATGTGCTTCCCATGAATACATATCATTTTATGTTCCTTTCTTCCACATAGAAAACAATATTCAAAAGTGGTTTAAAATGTTTACGTACCTTATCGTTCACTATTCATCCCCACCTACTATAGTTCATGATTCAAGTTTGTGGCTTATTTTCTAATGTTTAACATAAATAGCTACCCTAGTTGGTGGTTGGATGTCTCTACAATATTAATGGTTTGTCCTTTATTTTCCTCCAGATTTGACATATTATTTTAGGACATGGATCAAGTGTTATTCTCAAACCATGTGCACACCATGGTGGGCTTGTTTATTTCAAAATAGTCTTCCTCTAGTGTGGTTGTGTGTTTAATGTTGATGTACTTTCTAATAGTACCTTGTGATTCTTCATTTTTTAACATCTTGATCACTCACATTTGTAATTTTAAGTCATAAGACCATTTGTGGGTTGATCTTGCATTATCTCATGTGTTTTACTTGGAAAGGTTTTGTGTGTATTTCATTGGTAGTGAGATGACAATAATTTAAATTTTATTTCTTAAATTTAAGTCCAAATGCTACATATTAATGGGTTGGTGATGGGAAAAGTGGGTGGCTTCTTGTTATTATTGGGTTTTGGTTGGTATATTGTTGTAGAATAATAAGAAAAGGAAAAGTGTAGAGTTTGTCTTATGATTGGGTTTGGTTGGTATATTGTTGTAGACATGCATTTCTTCTTTTAAGTGAATGAATCTCATCATACATAAGATAAATTTCTTCCTCAAGATCCATTTCTTCATCAACTTCATTCTTCTTATCTTCAACATGTTCTTCTTCATCTCTTTCATATTTATCACCTTTTTCTTTCATAGCCATGAAAAGTATTTATTCTCTTGAATCTTTCTCGTCTTTTCTTTTGTCTTCTCTTTTGAATTGCACACATTCAATAACACAATAATCGGTTTTATCACAACTAAATTTTGTATACTTACCTTTGTATATGTTGGATTCTTCTTTAGAATTTTTATCAACTTGGGCTTCCTTTGCATCCGATTCATTTCTCGAGCTATCACTTGATTCATGCTTTGAATTCTTCATTCCTTTTGATGTCTTAAATGATCCTTCTTTAGATGAATTCTCTTCTTCTAACTCCATATCTACCTTTTCATCATATTTTTCTTCTAATAAATCTGTTTCAACATTTTCTTCCATTTTCAACTTTCTTTTCTTTCACTCACAAGGTTATCTTCTTTTTCAAAGATATCATCTTTCTTCTTTGTTTCCATGTGCGTTCCAAGTGTCACCACATCATTTTCAATTGGTTTTATTGGTGCTAGTTGATTAAAATTTTGCTTAGTATTTCCTTTTCTCTTATTTCCTTTTCTTTTTCCCATTTGTGCTCATAAGATCTACCTTCTAATAGTTAGACTATATGTGAAGGAACTCGCTCTGATACCAATTGTTGAGCATACAGTGATACTGAGAGGGGGGTGAATCAGTATCTAACAATCTTTTACTTTTCAAAACTTAACCAATCACAATGAAAACATTCAAGTAAGATCTAGCAATTAAGAACACAATGAGAACACCGATTTATGTGGAAACCCTTGTGGGAGAAAACTACGGAAAAATATTGCTTATATATTATAGATTAATCTTCTTCTTGTAGGATCCAACCTACTAGAGACTCTAATCTCCACTTGATAGAATTATAGGCTCCAACCTATTGGAGGCTTCAACCCCCATTCAACTGAACTCCAACCCTGCAAGAGGCTTCAAGCTTGATTTGATAGGCTCCAACCCCCACACAAACTGAGCTTCGACCTAGCAAGAGGCTCCAACCTCTATTTAATAGGCTCCAACCTATTTAATTTTTCAATGTTGATATAATAAACTCCACCAAATCTGATACAAACACAAATTTGATCCAACTACAACTTCTCTTCTTACTCAAATCTCAACACACACCATGCAATATTCTTGATCACATTTCACACAATAAACTTTTCTCACACATCTGATCACAAATTACAAGTTTGATCCAAACACAAATTTGATCCACACTCAAATGTTAACCTTCCTTCCCAAATCTGATCACTATCATGCACAATATCTCTCACAAATATGATCCAATCTATGAACCAATTATTTTCACACAATTGATCATAATCATGGCAATATTTTCACATATTTTTCTGCCTTACCATCTACTCAATTAACTTCACAATCTACTCTTATTCTTCACATATATTCGTAAGATATATTTGTATTTATCATTCATATATAAACTGCATATACACTCAAAATAAATCTAAGTCACACTTCATATTTCTGCTCTTTATTTTCCTTTCAATCTTCTCTTATATTCATATGATATTCATTGAAATTGTTACTTCTATATCCACACCTTCTACCCTTTATATCTTCATATTTCCAAGAGAGACACCATTTCACAATGGACATAGCTTTTCCAAGGGAGGCATCCTTTTCATGATTTGATTGCTGCTTCTAAATAATTCCATTACCAGGTTTTAATCTTGGTTGATTTAAACTTTATTTGTACATGTATTTAATCGTTGCTTCTTAATGAATAATTCCATTACTTGGTCGATTTACACTTTATTCATATGTCTTGAAACACTTGTTAAGTGTGGTCGGCCAGTTAGTTATGATTTTATTTAATCCTATTTGTTGCCTTTGATTAATTGTTCTTTTCTCATACACTTTAATTTTTGCCTATTGTTAATAATAATCATGGAGAACATATTTGTTGCCTAATATCATTTGCTCATAGTCTTGAGTACATAGAAATGGCCGACTTGTTATATAGGATTTCATTTAATCTTCAGGTTACCTATTAGAGGGAGGTCATCGAACCCCTAAATAAAGTATATTTCTCCATAAGTCGCTACCAAACATAGTAATTTGTCTTGGAATATAATTCAAAAGGTGGTCGACCAAGATTAATTTTGTTAAGAATGGGACATCAATAATATAATTAATGCAGTCTCATAGTTAGTGCTGCCATAGACATGAGTTTGCCATAATGTGAATTGTGGACAATATTCTTAGCCATTCATTATCTCTAGGGTGTAAACTTATAAGCAATCAGACTGGTCATACATATTATAATTGTCTCTTTGTATAAATTGCTTCATTTTAAGAGTTGTCTTTCCCTTCAGTAATCTATTTTTGACATCAATAGCAATATGTTCAATGATCTTCACATTAAACTCTTTGGCATCAACGACGACCTTGTCTACTTTTGACATCAATGACAACATTTCTAATATACTTTACACAAGAATGTGTCATTTGTCAATATATAATTGGATTGAGTCATTCCATCAAAATGGGCCCCAAACTAGATGGGAACTAGTAGGTGTATGCAAACTTCACCATTAAATTTAACATTTGAGTATTGTAAAGGTGAAAGTAACCTTTTTAAATCAACATAAGCTAATTAGAGTAATGTAAACAATATAACACAAATTAACCCAAGTAAACCAAAGTTGGATAAATATCAAAATAATGAAATGTTATTTAAGGAATTAATTGTTAATGAGAGGATGCTTACCACTTGAACTAAAAATGGATTATGCATGTGTAGAATTAATTCACCACAATGTAGAAAATTAGAGACCTTGGTGTGTTAATCACCCTTGAACTTTGCACAAACCTAGTTCCTGTGTAGAATCAATTCCACAATTTAGGGTCAATGCTATGCCATGCAAATCTAATATCTAGGGCGATATTGATCTAGGCAAGCGTAGACTTATAGAATCTGATTCACTTCTATTCTTGCTTTCTACTAATGTGTAAGAGTAATGGTATTTAAAAATACCTTGGAAAGATTGTTGAATTGTGAGGCTTCATATTCTCCTCAATCAACCTCCTTGAATGACTAGTTTTACAATCTTTAGCAAAGTGTTGCCAAACGCGAAGCTAGTGAGCAAGAATCTAGATGTGAATTATGAGGCAAACACTATTCTTTTTAGTGCTCCAAATCCAAATGTTTTTAAAAATGCTCCTTGTAATGTAGATAATGCTTAATGACTCTAAGATGTGAATTAATGCCTAAATGAATGTCTTTGAATACCAAGACATAACTCGGCTCCCAATAGCTGGTAGAAATTTTGGTGAGATCCATACCATGTGAGATCAATCTTGTGAGTCACAAAAATTACTTATAATAGGAAATCCCAGCTCTCAAGATCAAGAATCGATATGTGGAAGTATGGATTAATAATGAGACAAACATGTGGGAATAAGTAGAGATAGGGCTGAGAAAACTAAATGTATAGAAATGAAAGTGAAAGTAAATAAGGGAGGGTGGGAAAGTGGTAGAGAAACCAAACTTAAAAAAAAAAAAAGGTATGCCATAGTATTAAGACATTCTCTGAAAGTTTGCCCAAAACCATGTAGTTCCACTTGAAATGGTACAGAATACTGTCTTTACCATTTAGATAGCCACATATAATATTGTCAATCACATTATATAATGGGAGTCACTCATTCAGCATGATACCTGTTTTTATCTAAATTTCCCTCATCTTCTTGATAGTTATGTTGAGTTGCATGTTATTTTTCCCTCGTAATGCATCTGGCTTAACATCTTTTATATTCTAAATATTACTCCTGAAAAACGAACTTACTTCTTAAGCAAACTTAACTGACAGAAGGGAAAAAGAATTATTTTCGAGTTTAGAAAAATTTAGGGCAAAAAACAAAGAAAGTTTTGGAACCACCAAAGTCCGTGTTCGTATCTTTTTTCAAATCCATTTCTTTCTAATTGCACATCTTTCTACCAAAACCATGAATGACCTTCAACTCTCTACATTTCAATATAACTCTTTAAGGGTCCTCTATTTGTTTATACTAAAAATACTCTTCTAACTTTGTAATCCAATTTATCAACTCCTCAAGATTTGAACTTCCAAATTAGTATTACTTTTTAGCTTGCCTCCAATTTCCAAAGGGGTTTGGATTAGCTTCTCTGCAAGTCAGGGCTCTTCTTCAAATGGTTAGCCTTCATGTTGCTTCTTTCTCATCATTAGATTCTTTGCTTATTTCTGCCGAGACTCTTCGTTGTCAATCTGCTTCAGTGAAACCTAATTAAGCTTGCAATCTTTTCATCATTTCAACAAGATCAACAGCTCTTTACTGTCGACCTCTTCTCCTTCCGAGAGCTATTCCTCTGTGAGCCATTTTTTACACTTCTATACAAACTACTTCAAATTTTACTCTCATACCAAAACTGATGGAGTGCCTGAGGATCAACTGAACTACCATCTCACTCAGGGTTGAAAGCAAAAACACTACTAGAAGCCAACATTCACATACAAAATTTCATTTTATTAATACTGCAGAAATGAATACATACACAGCAAGATAAACATAAAAACCCTTCTAGGATTTTTCTCACATTCAAAATCTTTTACAAGTTACAACCCAAAAATAATTATCTAGCTTCGTGCATTTGGTTTTCAAAATTCATTTGTCTCGTCTTCAATTTCACCAGCAATTTTATTAATACTGCAGAAATGAATACATACACAGGAGAATATACATAAAAACCCTTCTAAGGTTATTTTCACATTCAAAATCTATTACACCGCAAAAGGAATTGTCTAGCTTCATGCACTTGGTTTTCAAAATTCACGTGTGTTGTCTTCAATCTCACCAGCACACCAATCCCTTCACATTGTTTCCTAGAGTTTGACATATTGAAGGTGTTAAAAAAGACTTTTGAGATGAAAAGGTGAGGCAATTCATCTTCTAAGCATTACAAGAATACTATTTGTAGTTGAGTTCAAGTTGATCAATCTATTATCTTATGAATTACTACATACCATGTTGACCATAACACGTGTTAAGTTCATAATGCAATTTCCACTGAGACACTCAAGTTTTATAGATGACATCTAAGAGTTGGGCCTTTTTCTAGATTTTTTTACTTGATATCGCTATTGCAAAACCACAAATTTGGCTAAAAACATGTCACAAAAGAGAAACCACAAAAAAAATATTAATCTGTAGCACCATTACATATCCTCAATAAAGTACAAGAAAACAAAACAACATTTAATTTTGAATCTGGATGACGAAGTTATGCTCCCTGTAACGTATTGTCGTTGCAAGACAACAATATTGAATCCAACTCGGCATTGCAATTGAGAGAGCAAAAAAATTTGTGAACTTGATGGCACCATGATAATCCTCTCAAAAAATAGAAAAAAGGTACTCAATTCTAAGCCTACATGCCAAAGTTATAGTCCTAACAAGTTTGAGGTCTTCACAAGGTCTCATGATGGAGAGACCAAAAAGTGATTGCAAACACTGACATCCCGATATGATTCCAAACATGATAATTTTCTGAAATGAAACAAAATGAACTCCACTCCAATCAGCTATTGCTTCCATGAGCCATAATATTCATTAATAGTCTAGGCTCTTCTCTACTGCACTGATCGTTCCTGATAAATGATGATGACGATGAATACCTTGCTGCTGCATCTAGTTCTGTAAGGAATTCCTCCAATGAGAAGTAAATCTCTTTTAGCAGAACTTTTGTATTAATTAATATCTACCAGCTGTAATTTAGAATGTTCTGGGGTTTCTTGCTGCCAAATAAATTAATATCAGAGTTACTATGGATCTAATACAGTTCCCGTGAATAGTATTTAGTTCTAATTACTGGTCTGCTTCATTTTACCTATAAATGATTTCATGCAGCCTGGTTCGTTTATAGGCATTGTTAAGAACTGTCGACTTCAGCTATGATTTTTGATTGCTGTATAGATAGATATTCTGCAGTTGTTACAGATAGCGTTTATATTGGAATTCCTACAGACCTGTTATCTCTATATGTATCTCTGGCCACCCAATTTTGGATTCCTGATTGATTTCCAAATTGACATAGTATCTCTATCCTATTAATCCAGATAATTAGCTTTTGTTGGTACTAAGTCAGTGGCTGCTATGTGCATCAATTGCAGCCATAATTAGTCAGATCTAATGGACAAGAGGTGCCACTGTGAGAGCATATAAGATCAGTTTGGATTTTCCATTCTTGTCTCGTCTGTTTACAATGTACATCAATGGTCATACTTATATTGCTATGGATTTAATCTAGTATAGGGTTTGATGATGGATGCATCTCAAGGCATTTGATGATTCTTTGGAGAGTCATTCTCCACTATTATATTGTATTGGGCCATTTGACCCATTTCCATTCTTGTCTCATCTATTTACTTCTCTGATCATACTTACATACAATGGATTCGGTCTAGTATATAGTTTGATGATGAAAGCTTCTCAAGGCATTTGAAGACTCTTTAGACAGCCACACTTCCTTATTGTAATGATAGTTTTAACTTTTACTTATGATGTAGATGTTTAAGACTGATATGTATTAGTGGATAAAGACTCACTCATGTTTCAGGATAAATTGTCTCAGGCATCTAGAGTATAAGTAGTAGACTACATAGTATATTTGTTTGTTTTAAAATTTAAATATACAGTATATTCTTTTATATTAAATAACATTGCATTTTCAGTGGGTGGTCCTAATTTTAGTTTCCATTTGAGGGGGTCATACTACACCAACAAATGTATAGGCAAGTTTCAGTTTATGGTATGGCCCCCGTTACTATTTGTGTTCCTCAAGATTGTCGATAGTTTTAGTTACTTGGGTATTATAACCTTTACATTCTGTATTCCGGATTCGCCACTTCATGATTCCAGTGATTTCACTAGTTAAGACGGAATTGTCAGTCTGAGTATGATGGACACCCTGCTGATGTTTGTAATCTACTTGACAATGGTTTTACTGTTGATGATCATTGATTACAATGTTGGTTTATACATCTTTTCTTTACCTCCAGAATGATCCTAGTTTGAGGCAGCTAATGGTATGCACTGATACATACATAGTAAGGATGCCTGCTTAGCAATGCTGGTATGTTTTGGGTATGACTCATCCAACTGTAAAGTCTCAAACCTAATTGTTTATGTACGGTAGAATTCATTATGGATCTGTTATAAACTTATAGGTAATTGATGTTGTCTGAAGAAATAGATCAGAAAAGCATAAAGAACAAAATATGGACTGCAACTTATAAGTGGTTGCAAAGTTAGCAACATTACGTACAAGCCAAGTAAGGAATGGGGTTGATAAATAAAATTCATATAGCAGAATGCAGTTCTTGGAAGTCATCCAGAATCAACTGGTGCAGATTTTCCAACCTCCTGCTGACAGCACCATACATCAATCAAGACTGTCTCAGCCTTTGTTTAACTTTCAAATGCCCATCCTTTACTATGTGAAAAATCAAATGGAGAAGATAAGATTAACATAAAATTCTGGGTTGCAGGCTTGTACAGTCCTTAGTTTTCTGAATCTCTACGATCAGATGATAAACAACAATATTTTCTATTGCAGTGGTGGAGGCCTGAGGCACAACCTTTTTGTTTTAAACCTATAAAAGGATATAAGGGATAATTTCAAATGCTTAATTAGAAGCATGCCAGAACTCAATACAATATTGCCCTGAACCCTTCTAGTTTTCAAAGAGAATGTCATCTCTTGGGATTGAATGTTGGAAACAGTTTAAGTTGTGCCTTGAGAAGAAGACATTATGAAATAGAATGAGTTGCAAACTTGCAAACAATCTGAACAGCATACACTGATGGCAAAGATCTCGTACTCCTAGTCGCATCAATGGAGCAATTCAAAACACCACACAATAGAAGCACTTGTTACTGTAACACAGCAAAATAAGGCAGAAACCAGTAAAAGTCCCACTGAAAAGGTAGAATATTAATAAAATCATCCCATGAAGTTTGCTGCAGGAAGGAGACAAGAAAATTTTCCTCAAAATATGTAAATTTCTGAGATGAATAACTGTTCTTAAAGAATGCAAACTTACAAAACTTGAAGCAAATTGATCCTGATGAATAAAGGTAAATTTTTAGCTCCTATCCAAGCAAGTAGCACCTACTTAAATATTTGCTATCAGTCATTCCTTGTACTATCATATGAGTGCCATTAGTGCCTAAGAACATTTCACAAAAACTCTTCAGTCTCCCAAAATCAAAACTGTGCCTAATCCTATTTACATTTTTTGCTTGCAAAATGTGAGGACAGACTATAGATAGTATACTTGACAGCAATTGACCTCTCAACTGAGTGCCTAAAGACGCTTGTATTTTTTGTTGCAACAAAAAAAAACAAGTACCATATAGGGCGGGCTATGACTATAGTTGGTTACCTAATGCCGTGCTTGTGAACATGTGCACGTGACCCCATGAACAAACTCCCAAGCAATCTAGGTTTTTCCAATATGCCTACACTGTGCAATTGTCATCTATGTTTTTTTGAGACTTTTATTATTTTTATTCAAATAGGTGATACTTTATCTGTTATGTAGCTTCAAATGCTAACTAATTTTCCCTTCAATATTACAACATACAGAGTAGTGAAGAAAAGAGGTAGCGGAGAACAGTTCATTACCTGCATTGATTGCTTGTCATCAAATGTGCATGTACAAAAGCATAAAAATGTTCCAAATTCAAACCAGTGAGGTAATTAAATTTCATACAGAAAGAATACGGTATATATATTTTAATGTCTACAGATTTTATGCTCCAAATTCAAACAATAGAAGAAATTAAATCCCTGTGTTAAAGTCCTTACAAAAAGAATAACGCAAACATCTTTATACTCCAAATTCAAACCAGAGATGCCAATAGTGGCATGGTGTGATGGTTAAGTTGTTGTATTGTTATTCTTGTCATCAAGATTCAAACCCCATTGGGGTGTAATTGTTGAGAATTTATATTGGGACCTATGAGGTCCCTATTTGTGAACTCACCGGTTCAGAGCTCCGGTCAAATATGTTTTACCCATCTTAATAAAAAAGAAAAATTCAAACCAAAGAAGAAATCAAATTTCTTCTTGAGTCCGTACAGAAAAAATAAGGCAAATATGTATGATGTAAACAGATTTTATGCTCCAAATTTAAACCAGACAAGACATTAAATTTCTGTATTAAAATCCTTACAGAAAGAATAAGGCAAATATGTCTGATGTCTACAAGCATTGCCCACAACCCACAAATACAAAGTTTCCGAAACCCTTTCTGAAACAGAGAGCAAATTATGAACAATTAATGCTTCTAGCACCCCCAAACATGCACCTGCTATAACATCAAACACATAATGCCTACCCAGCAAAATTCTTGAAGTGGAAGTGGCTATGGCCCACACCTTTATCAATATAACAACAGCCCTAAAAATCCCGGCACTCGGATTACCAACAACAAATCCAGGCATTTGTGCTTCCAAGAATTGCAAGCTTAAGCATAAAAAAGAGCCAATAAAACAAGCTCTGGAAGCATGGCCACTGGGGAACGACCAGTTATCAATAGAGACCACCAAATACATGCCCTTATTGTACTCTGGCCTGGGCCTTCTAATTATGGACTTGAGAGAACCTATTACTAGCAGATCAAAGTGGAAGCCTATGAAGAGATTGAATAAAACCCATCTGATTTTGGGAATTGCAGGGGAAGAAAATGGAGCGAGCCAGAGGGCAGCAGTTGCAGGGATCCACAGCAACACATTTCCGGAGATCTCAAGGGCTGTGAGAAACAGCCTCGGAACTCTCGTATTGTGAATGTATACAGACCATCTCTTGTCTACCTCAATCACACGCTCTATCATTGACTTTGACATGTCTGAGCGCATACCCCTACAATTATTAGTTAGGTTTGCATTTCGTTTTGGATTTGTATATGAATTTGCTCTCCAAATTTGTTCATTGAAGTTGCCTCTCCTGCTTAGCTCCTCCCCTGCATAGCTCCTATCCTCCAATTCCCCTCTACACTTTTTTGAAAACAAATTGATAAACACAGAAAGAAAGAAACAGAGCAGAGCAGATTTGAAGCGCTGCAGGACACAGGCTCATCCATTATATTTATAGGAAAATATACATTAAATGTAAGCTTCACTGCAGCCAAGAGTTTGTTGCAGTATTTATGGTATGTAGGTGTAGCAGCGGCGTGGACGGCTGGAGTCAGCTATGTCGGCCGGTGTACAAAAAAACGCACTGCTTCATAGTTAATTTATTGTAAGGGCACGGTTCCCTGCAGGCTTCCTAAAAATCCGGGGCAGAAGTAGAATATTTTGAAGCTGGTGGTCCCATGAACTTCAAAATTTAAGGAGGCTGGTGGTGGAATGGTGGTGGGTGAATAAAAAATTAATAAATAATATTATTTCCCACCATATATGTTTTAAAATTGGTAGGAAAGGTGGGGCAATTTCTAGTCCCACCCTATTTTTACGCAGTGATTTTTAGTCACCAGTTTATTTGGGTTAAAAAAGATTCTAGTTAATCTTCTAGCAGATTTTTTTTTTTTTCCATGAGACCACCTGCTTCCGGGAAAATAGGAGCCCAAGCCCCCCATGGGACTGCTCAGTAACAAGGTTTGCATTTCGTTTTGGATTTGTATATGAATTTGCTCTTCAAATTTGTTCATTGAAGTTGCCTCTCCTTGCTTAGCTCCTCTCCTTGAATTTCCCTCTACACTTTTTTGATGTTTACGTATATTGTGAATTTGATAGATTTTTCAATTTTAACATTTAAAACTTGTGGAGTTGAAAAATTATTAAATTTATCATTAACAATTGCGAGACTAAAGTCTAATCAGATTGGTTTTGTAGGTGAGAGTTTGGGGTCTGAGTCCAGCACTATGTGGAGGTCATTGCATTAAAAAAATTGTTATATTTACGTTGAAGGCATGTCCTATTTGAGAATAGCCGGCTAATTTTGTCCATCCATGACACATGCTTGCTCGAGAGGGGATGCAAGACAGTTGAACCATTCTTAGTCATCGATCATTTTTGTCAGTTTTAATGATTAGTTCATGGATTTTGCAATTTTTCGTCGTCATTTTCATGACGCATTATTTTTGCTTGTTGTTTAATTTTATTCCTGACTCCGTCCCCACCCAGAATCCACACCTTCTATAAATAAAATCGTCGTTTTTTTTGCCTATTTTTTGTTGTTTTTCATCATTTTTTATTGCCCCGCTGCTATTGGTTTCCGCTCCTCCAAACTCTTCCTCGATGGTATTGACCTTTCACTTCTCCAATCGAGAGGGGATGCAAGACAGTTGAACCGTTCATAGTCGTTGATCATTTTTGTCAGTTTTAATGATTAGTTCATGGCTTTTGCAATTTTCTGTCGTTTTCATTTTCGCGGTGTTTTTTTTGCTTATTGTTTAATTTTATTCCCGACTCCATCCCCACCCGGAATCCACACCTTCTATAAATAAAATCGTTTTTCACCTTTTTTTAGTTGTTTTTCATCATTTTTTATTGCCTCGCTGCTATTGGTTTCCGCTCCTCCAAACTCTTCCTCGATGGTATTGACCTTTCACTTCTCCAATTTGGCAAGCTATAGCCGCTGCTATTGGTTTCTACTCCTCCAAACTCTTCCTCGCCGGTATTGACCTTTCACTTCTCCAATTTGGAAAGTTGCAGCCTGAAAATAAGGTTTCCATGAGGATTTTAGAGTATGTTTATTAAAATGAAAATTGCTACCAAGATCCTAATAATGAGCAAATTTAGGTTTTAACATTATGACATCTTTTATCTTATGTAGTTAAGTATATATTAATATAATTAATATATAATGTATATTTTATATAATAAAAAATAAATTGTATATAATATAATTATACTATTTATTATTATTATTATATATTATATTCTTTAACAAGACAATTAAAGGGAGAGCTAATCTCCTGACAAAAGCACCCATTTATGTAACATTATAACATAACACCCACCCCCCATCCCATGCATTGGACAAAATGCATCGACGAAAAGACTTGACGGATTGCGTTGATGGATGTTTAGGCACGTGTCGTTTGGATTGTCGTTAGCTGTCATATCGCTGGTAAAACATGGCAATGCCAACGAATTTTTAAAATCATAACTTGGAATGCACAAAAATCCCAAAAGCTGGCCATTTCAAAATAATAATTTGGAATGGACAAAAAGCCCAAAACGTTGTCATTTTCAACATTCACCATTTTGGAGGTTGTTGGAGAGGGCAGAAGGGAGTTGTAGGAATTCAGAGGCCGAAGCAGAGTGACCACTCTCCCTACCAAAAAGCATTTGAAAAGCACGAGCAACTAGCTAGCAGGTATGTATATCTACTAGAAATATATGTCATTTTTCCATTCTACCTAAGAACTATGAAGAATTGAACGACTATTCGTTGTGAAGATGGGTTTTCATTGACGGGAAAATAAAGGGTTTTCCTTGCAAAAGGGGTTTTCATTTGAAATGCAGAGTTGTTTATGTGTTTTTGTGTTGAGGATTTTTTAATTTTTCCATTTTAATGTTCTCACAACACAACTTTTAGAGGAAGCCGAATGAAATAACTGACAACCCATTGTGGAAATATGAGTGAAATAACTTAATAACATTTAGAGAAACCAGAAACCATGCAAAATATATGACTAGGCTGAAAAATGCATTGTGGGTTTTGCAATGAAATGATATATTTTAAAAACCACATAAAGCCCATAATGTCACCATTTTCGACATTCTCATTTTGAAGGTTGTTGGCGAGCTCGAAAGGGAGTTGCAGGGGTTTGGAGGTTGAAGCAGAGCAACCATTCTCCTTACCAAAACGCATGTGATAGACGCAGGTAGCTAGTTAGTAAGTATGTATATCTACCAGAAATATATGTCATTTTGTCCTTTTTCTTAGGAACTATGAAGAATTGAACAACTATTCATTGCAAAAATGGGTTTTCATTAACAGGAAAACAAGGATTTTCATTTTCCCTCAGTGTGTAGAGGGTTTTACAACATTGTGTGGGTTGGAGGTTTCATAAATTATGTACTCACCTCGCACTATGTTTTCTAACCTGCAATCTGTTGTGCATGTATATTTGAATAATTTTAAGAAATGTAATGTATATTTGGATAAATGTAGAATGACATTTCCCATTTTTTCAGCTGATTGGAACAAATAAAATGCTCACATTATTTGAAGTGTTGGAAAACACATTGTCCCATTGTCCCATGTCAATTAGTTCGTTATAAAAAGTTTTGTTTCATTATGACCAAGAATGTAAAAGTCCACTTTCAAATTTTTTAACAACTCTTTGGTACAGTCAAAATGGCGTTTCACTTTCTTCATTTGATTGGAACAAATAAAATGCTCACATTATTTGTAGTGTTGGAAAACACACTATCTCCTCTCAGTTATTCCCTCATGAAAATCTTTTGTTTCGTATGCTCCAAAAATGTAATGAAGTCCACCTTCAAATTTAAGAACAACTCTTTGGTGATGTTAAAATGACATTTCTCTTTTTTCATCTGATTGGAACAAATAAAATGCTCGCATTATTTGCAGTGTTGAAAAACACACTGTCCCATGTTAGTTAGTTCAATATGAAAAGGTTTTTTAGAGTATTTTGGAGGTAAAAAAATTAATTTAGAAAACACACTATCCCATGTCAATTAGTTTTGTGCGAGCATTTTATTTGTTGGCAACATATATATTGTTTGCAGTGTTGGAAAACACACTATCACATGTCAGTTAGTTTTGTGCGAGCATTTTATTTGTTCTAAATTATATTTTGCATTTATTTTTAAATCATATGAGGAAATTGAAATGTAACTTTTAGTGTAAGTAAGAGTTGCTTTAAATTGTGAAGGTGAATGAACTTCACTACATTCTTACTGTGTACAAAACTAAATGTTTTCATTAGACTCATGTTGTCTACATATAATTCTGCCAAACTAATAACTTGTAATTTTCCTAAGACATAGAGCACCTAAGTTGTCTTGTCCATCAAACATTTTTCAAGAACTTCCCTAACATTATTATCCTTTTTAGAGAGAGTACAAAAGCAATTTGAATAATATTCCTCTTGAAGCACAACGTTTAATGCATTTCCAATCAATCTTCACCACACTTTGGCTAACTCTTTTATCTCATTCAATCAAAATGAGGAAAGTGGAGTTAGCCAAGGTGTGGTGATAATTGAGTGGAATGCATTAAAAGTTGCTTCAAGAGAAAGAATATTCAAATTCCTATGTACTCTTTTTGAAAAGGATAATAAGTTAGGGAAGTTTGAGAAAAAAATTTGATGGACAAGATAACTTCGTGCAATGTGTCACAAGAAAATTACAAGTTATTAGTCTGGAAAGTGACACTTATGAAGCTTCAGAACTAATAGATAAAATAGTTAAATTGAAGTTCATAGTGAAAAATATATTGTGTTGTAGAAATTATTCATGATAGAATTTACTTGTTCAACTCCACCCATAGCAGCATCTCTCACTTTCTTTTCCTGCACAAATTCTTGTGCAATACAAAACCTCTTCAATTTGTCCACTTGTGCATTGCTATTTTCCCTTTGCATATACTACACATTCATCTTCCTCAACTTCTCAAGAGCATGTAGGATATCTTCAGTCAATACATTATCTATCTCACTCACTCTGCTATGCTTCTTTTCAAGTGTTTTTAGAGAAGATTCCTTTTTCATTCCATGCATTCAAGTACATGCTACCTATAATTTTGCATTGCCATTTTCCCATTTTACATAGTGCACATGCTCCTTCGTCAACTTCTCAAGAGGAGGAACAATCTCTTCAGTCAATACATTATCTATCTCATTCACTTTGGTTTGCTTCTTTTCAAGTGTTTTTAGAGCAAATTCCTTTTCCATTACATACTTTCTACTACCTGTTGCTTGAGTTCTGCGTTGTCATTTGTCCATTATGCATACTACACATGCACCTTCCTCAACTTTTCAACAACAAGGAGAATCTCTTCACTCAATACATTATCTTTTACCTATCTCATTCAATGTGGTTGCATAAATTTCAAAGGTGATCTTCATTACATTCTTGTTGTGTACTAAACAAAACTTTTTCATTATGTTTATATTGTCTATATATAATTGCATGTTGGAAAACACTGGGTGTCTAATCAAATTGAGCTGAGGGGTGACAAACCAATTAGGTTGTTATGGCATTAATCAAAAAAGGTTTTGATTACATTCATACTATTTTCTAAAATTCCAAGTTGGAAAACACTGAGTTTTATAAAACCTGCAACCCACATACTGTTCTAATATTGTTCTAAAACCCTTTACAAGTAGCAACCCAATTTGTAAGACCTCGCTTTGCATATGATTAATACTAGACTTAATTTGTTATATATCTCTGTAAATAGATGGTAATTTATACTATAGGCAATAAATAATGTGATTTTGTTACCATATTCTTGTATTTCATCTTGGCATTTGTTTCATTGCCATTGTCTTGAAGGTGCTATGGACTCGTAAATTGGGAATATTAATTGAAGTTGTAAATGGAATTGTTGTGCAATTAAATTTTATTTTAGCTATCAACTTAATGTGGTATATGATTGTTCTTACGATTGCATTGGTAATGTGCAGGAAAGAAAAATACCAATACGAGAAGGGAAAATTGTTGAGAGAAAATCAAAAGACATCTCTAGAGGATATGAATTTGACCCTTTTTATTTTGGGCTTAGAAGGAAATAGAGTTAATGTGTTGGAAGACTAAGATTGGGAAGGTTGATATTATAAAGGTTAATTTAAATTGATTGTAAGGGTAATTAATTTTTTCATGTGAGGTGTAAGTAGGTCTAAAATTTTAAAACCCCAAGCTATCTAAGTTTAAAATTCAGATGAATCTTTAAATGAGCTTTTAAAGAGGGTTGTTGGTCAATTTCCTTGGTTGGGATGCAAAAATAAACCCCCTAGGGCCTATACAATAATGGTATTAGTCAAGTGGATATGCAATAGGACCCCAAGGACATGATTTGACTCTTGAAAAGTCCTCATAATGAGGAGTGACGAATTTTGAGGAGAGGATGGGGTGAAAAGATTGGGGGTTGTCCAAGTGCATGTTCCCCTCATCAATGAGAAAAGACCCTCATTGATGAAGGGAGGTACACTCCACACCTCCCCATCCAAAAAGGGTGCAAGTTGAAACTCCTATATAATTGGGAGAGGTAGGATGAGTGGGGTGTTACCCACTTCTCCTCTTGGAGAACTTTAGTGGAGATGGTAGAGAGAATGAAAAGATGAGAGGAGTCCACCTCTTTGGAAAGATAGTGAGCAAGGTTGATTGGCTTGAAGAAGAAAGATGGACACAAGAGTTCAGTCCCTTCATCTAAAAGAAAAGAGATAAATTCTTCCCTATTTCCATTCCCCTTAGTTTTATTTGTTGCAAGATGGTTAAATGATTGTATGTATATTGTTGAGTATGGTGAGTGAAGAGTTTAGATGCATGTAAGTAGATGGTATGCTATTTTTATCTCCTTGTAAAAATTGGGAGTACTCCATTAATCATCTTGGGGTTAGATGTTTCTTGCTCGGGGGTATGGCTAGAGCCCACGAGGCTCCATGACGCCATTGCGGTAGGGTGGAGAGCAAGCCTTAATCAATTGTGTGTCCTTCATTATATTATGTAAATTTGTTTATATTATGGAAAGTTGATGTTGTTGTAACATGAAAGAAAATGGAAAAGAGCAACGATAAATCCATTGGTATGCAAAAGAAATCAATTACTCTAAATATTATTTGTATAATGCATGTTAAAAGATGAGTGTCTTAATCTGTCTTAATGCAGAAATGAAAAAAAAAAATTCATCCCTTAGATTTATATCATGGTTGTTTATTAACCAGACTATTAAGGGTGGCCATTGGAAATTTCACCTTACTAGGATTGCTTTTTGAAAAGAATCAGATATGAATTGAAATTTACTAATTAGATTAGAGAGCTCTTATGTTGTAATGGGAAGCAGATTTATCTGATAGAGCTTGAAGATAGTTAAGTGTGTAAATTTTGTTAAAAAGTATGAATGAATGTAGCTTTAAAATTCCCTAGATATGTTTGTTACTGCATTTTCTAAACTTTCTTTCTCACCAAAATAAATACATAAATTATATCATATCTCATTATCTTTCATTAGTGTTGAAATGTGTGTTCTTCTATTGGATAATATCATCATTCTTTCATTTGTAATAAGATTGAATCAATAAAAAAAGTCTCAAGTCATTTCTCAGAACTGAGTAGAAAGAAGAACAAGAAAAATATAATTGTTGTAATTCATTACATCCCACGAATAAAGATCTAAATGTATATGCAGGAATAAAAATAAAAATAAAAATCTAAGATACACTCGGTATGCTAGTCTTACTGTAACACTCATTTTTTAAATAATGGTTAATGTAAAATGAGTTTTAAAATTTAGTTTTAAGGCAATGTATATATATCTGATAAAATTTATTTACAGTAATATAATAAACAAACAAAATGAAAATAAAGAAGAAAAGTGATTTAAATGGTGTGCAACCAGGTTTCCCCTACCGCGTAACCCTCTCTATGGGAGGCAGCCTTCCAACTCATGATAGATGAATACTGACATGATTTGGAATGTATATAGTTTGGCCTGCATTCGGTGAAAGGATCCCTTACTTCCAAGAAACACCACTATAAGTTGTAGCTTCTGATTTATTTTGGCACTACCACTTGTAGATCCGTCCATAAAGATGAACTCAATCGTTGTCCCCATGCTTCTTTATACCGTCCACCAATAATATGGAAAATTTGGGTTTTAGCGTAGGGACCGTAAGTGTGAGATTGATAAAACATTTAACAAAGTTTAAATTGGTCGATGAGTATTGACAGGGTAGAATAAATTGGAGGACTAATAGTTCAAGTTTGTGTCTCATAAAGTAATTTACCTCCATAATAGTTCGTAACGTAATCACCAAGCTTTGTAATGGCAATATGTTTCATTTTGGAGATCTCACACAACCAACCCCCATTCCTGCTAAATACAAAGACATTTATTAACTTAAGTATGCACCAACCCATCAATGAACCTGCAATAAATCTAATAGGCATGACGTGTGCATTGAGCCATTAAGATACGTTGGGCAGAGTCATAGTATCATCTGGGTAAATGGGTAAGGGAGATAGCTCAATGCCCATGCTCCATGTAGTTCCTATAATAAATTGAATGGATAGGCATTGATTATGATAGTCGTATAAATCAGCCCAAAAAGACCCCTATTAGAAGATGGTATTGAATAGCCTATCAACCTAGACAAGAGGGCATTATTAAGTCATTATTTCATTGTGTTAGGTGATTCCATGAAGGCGTCTAAGTCTATTATTCCCTAAGTATTGACTTGGCACCACGCTTTGACCTTCTCCTCAATTGATTTATTTAAAAAAAAGGGAGCATTCACAGTTTAGAGGTGTTGTTTAAGCGTGCTATCATGTTGATGAACCAATCGGCTTAGAAGGAAGTCGTATTTCTTTTGGTGCTCATAGCTTTAGTTGAAATTGGTATAGATCAATGTTCTATGTCACACTGAGTGTAATTAGTGCCTATTTCAAAAAAAAAGGAAAAAAACTTTGTCCTGTTGGGAAAATCGTGTTATAAATTTTTGTCACCATTTTCTTGTAAAAGGGAGTAACAGGTTAAGTAGATAAATGTTAAATCACATCAAATGTAATAAGCTCCTCTTTGTCTTTAAACTGTCAGTTTGTGTCTTTATGATTCCTCCCCATATGCATACTCATGTAATTTTTTCACCATATTAAACTTTATTAATCACCTATTCATGCAACTGATATAAAAGAATAAATAAAAGAGCATATCCACAACGTCTGACAATATTCTTATGGAAATAAGGATTAAATATTTGTGAGGCAATAGTAATATTTTATTTTGGGTCACGAATAGCATAATTATCTAAGAGGAATTAAGTGTCAAAATATTATTACAGTCATGGTAAAGTTGTGATCATAATATTGGTAAGGATGATTTAATATTTAATAATATCATTGTTAATACGAGTAGAGGAAAGATAACACTAATAATGAGATTCAATATTAATATTGTTTAGTGATAAAAATAATATTATCGTAATTATGAGATTTAATACTGATGTCATGGGTATAAATATAATTATCTCTATGTTTTAATCACAACAAATTTAAAACAAAAAGAAATTAAAGGTGAAATTAAAATAAATCTTTGTGTATTACAACAAAGGAATCACTGTGTTTTGCAAATTTAAAATAAAAGTAAAAAGAGTATGTTTTTTTTGTTAATTGACTGTTGATATTTGAACAACAGTTTTAAAATAGATTTTCTTTTAACATTGAACAACAATACCTAAATAAAAATAATCAGAGTTGAAACATGTAGCTGTATAAAATCAATATGCAATATTAATGCTTACTTACATATATAACCATAGATGGAAAAAAAGAACACATAAATTAGCATGAGCATTTTAACACACTTCAATAATATTAAATCTACTCTTTTTTTTACATATTTGCATATCCATACTTATAGTCTGCATGTGCTCATTTATTCAAAATCATATGAATAGAACTGAGAACACACGCTATGCCTTTTTCTCACTCGCAAGGGGGTTCAATTTTAATCCAAATTGAAAGGTGTATGTGATTTTGCAAAGTGCTACAAAATGTTTATGTTTCTCAAGGTTGCCAAATGGCACAAGAAAATTGCATATGCATCCAATAACAATGTTGTAAATCACAAAACATAACAAATAGTTGTAAATTTTAACCCCGCAAAGTAGTGATGAGTTCGTTTTAAGCACTAAATTAAATATGAAGTTGTCTTGTTTGATTTTAAACCCAAAAAACAATGATAAGATGAGGGTTCAAACTGTTTGAGCGTTCTTTTTAAACCCAAAAAACAATGATGAGGGTTCAATTTTAGCCAACTTTGAAAATGAATTTTAAGCCTAATTGAAAGCTAGTTGTCCTAAGATTGTAAGTTTTAAAACCCAATGGAAATTTAGTGGTCCTAAAACATAAACCAAAGTAGCATATGATGGGTTATAATTGCCCCGCAAGTGTCATAACACTGTTACAATAACTACAACTAAGAAAAACCGAAAATTAAAATTTTTAATTTTTTTCAGTTTTTTCTATGCTATAGTAAATCACATTTTTGGAGGCCTTCGGAGCGGAATTTGGGGTTGAAACTTGCGTCAATCCCTAAAAAATGGGCATGTTGTAGGCTCGTGTTTTTAGGGACTAAATTAGTACTCTTGGAGAGCTTTCCGATAGTGCAAACGATTCAAATTTTGACCATCGAGTAGAAAATTATGACCCCAACAAGTTGGGGTAGATTTTTTCTTAGTTTTTCTCCAAATCTGCAAAACCAGTTAGGCTAAAAAGAAAAAACAAGAAGTCAGTGACATGTTAGCATTTAGATAAAGTCAAAAAATTAAAGCACATGCTGAAAAAAATAGTCATTGAACTTCTTACTAGAGTTGGGTGTCGTTGTACATGATAGTGTCGCGATTTGAAATATGGGCGTCGCTTTGGTGAAGTTGGGTGTTGCTCTGCAACAAAAATAGAGAGCTCGATAGCGTTGGTATTTGGTCAAGCATCGCTGCACATAGTAGTGTCGCGATTTAAAATCAGGGGTGTCGCAGTTTGAAATTGGGGCATCACTATTTGAACTTTTTGATACCTCTATATTAAATTAGCGTCGCCAGATTTAAATCAGTGCCAGTGATGTAATCAGCGTCGGTGTTTCAAATTGAGATAGTGTCGCTATAAGGTGACGCTCTTCAAAATGCGTTGTTTGTGATTTGGGCATCATTGTATCCTGCAAAAAAGCACAAAAATGGAATTTGAGCTAAAAATTGGTTAAATTAACGATTTACCCTCCTTCTAGCACCAAAATGTGAGATGAGGATTGTCAGGGTGGGTCAATTACGCTTGATCCATGATGGATCAAAGCATAATTTATCCACTAAACCTTAATCTACCAAACAAGATCATTCAAATTAAAAAGTTAAACTAAGTATTTAGTGAAACTAAAAATTCTAAACTATGAAAATAGTTAAATTCCTACTCTAACCAATTTGAAATTTATCATGTTTTGGAATTGGTGTCATGTTGATGTGGAACAACAACCCTTTCCCAATCTCGTGATTAGTGAGCCTATTTCAATCAATTTTATGGAAGAGAATCAATGAAACCATTGTGATAAATGGATGAAAACCTAGTTTATGCTAAATTAAACATGATACAAGCTAAGTTAACATGATTTTATGCTAAAAATGGACTAATTATGCAATTGCTAAGCTAATCTAAGCTAATTTTAAGCTAAAAGATGGAAACCCTAATTTATATACAAACTAAAATGGATGCATGGAATCCATTAATGGATGTTTTAAGCTATTATGCAACTAAAATGAACTAAATTAAGCTAAAAGTGAGTAAATTGAAAGTGTGAGTGTGAGTGAATTCAACAACATGACTTTGCAATTGAAAGATGGATCCATTTGTCTCCAAATAGTGTTTTATTTATAGGAGAGCAAATGAGAAATGGAGGGTTGAGATCAAAAATATCAATCAACGGTCAAAGATGAAAGGAAGATGAGGCATGGATCATGGATTCTCATCAACAGATGAAAATGCATGATGGGATTTAATCAAGGGTTCACATTTGCTTCAAACAAACACACTTTTGACCTGCTCACACATGTCAATGGTGATTTGTTCAAAATGTTAAAGGTTAAAAATTGCATTAGAAGCTAAGTGAAAATATCCCTTTTTCAAATGATGGAGGAATAAGAATATTCATTTGGGTGTGGATAAAAAGGCATTTTCCAAATTAAAAGAAATTCTTAATTGTGCAAAAAGAGGATAAGGAATATTCCCCTCTTTTAGAGGAAAATTAGTTCAATTGTTAATTAATCAAGGTTTAATTGCACAATTAGGGGATTAGAAGAATTAAAGTGTTTTTCATTAAATTGAATGATTTAATGAATGGGGGAGGGATGAAATGATATTTAATTAAATAACTTAGGGTTATTTAATTAAATAAGATGACTTAGGAAATTAAATTAAATACTTTGATTTAATTTAATGAGATGAAATGTTAGCACAAAAGGGGAATGAATTAACCTGAATTGATAAATTAGGTTAATGGACAAAAATGATGCCATTAATTAAATTAACTAGGTTAATTTAATTAATCAAGTGAAAAGGAGATGGGTTTAAAGAGGAAATGATGTTAGTAAACCTGTTTCGAGTGTATCATATCATTCAAGACATTTTTTAGTGTCTACAGATACAAAAGATGGTTTAGTCATTTTTACTACTTTATATATACCTTCTTATGCTTTCAATGCTTGGCACTATGGTGAAGAAAATGACCATGACTCTTATGTCAATACTTATTCCCATTGTTTAAGTACCTATGAGTCTTGTGTAAACCCATGCGAAAGAATACAGGTATCCATGGAAGAGAATAACAAACTTATGATAGAAAAAAGATCAAATCCAAAGTCATAATGTTTTAATCTATATTTCAAACTTGTTCCTTCTTGTCGCAAAAAATATGTTACTCAATACCCTATTACCCCCCTTGAGATTACTTACAAAAAACTAGACATCTCTTGGGTTGATTATAAAATGAAAACCATACTAGGTAGAGTTTTAAAAAAACAATTTATTTGATGGGTTCAATTATATACAAGGGAATACTCATGTAGATATATTTTCAAAATTAATGGATTGGTTTGACTTTGATAATGAAAATATGTGGAGATTCTTTTGTTAGATCTCTAGATGGAGGTGTAATAATTTAGATAAAACATATTACTAAGCATCATTTCTCCACTTTGAATGACCTTATTGTTGCATTTGATTGAAAATGTACACATGTATACCTTTCCTCTCTTTTTAATGAACTGTTAAACATCAAGACACAAGAAGGAGGATCTAGCAATAAATTTAGTCATATATATTCTCTTGTTTTATTTGATATCCCATTGGACCAGGGCCTAACATATATCCACAAGCTTTGCAATTATGTTATCTTTCAAATGTAGCATCACTTTGTGCTATTTTATAGTATTCTACATCTCCCTCTACTTTTTTGTGCATTTTTTATACCGCATTGCTTTCCCTTACCTTATTATGGTGTGTTATTTATATTAGTTATTATTGCATTATCTCTTCATGGTGTTATTATTGTTATAAGGGTGAATATTCTAATTATTATTTATGTTTCCCCTTTGTGATAATTATTCATTTGTGCAATGATTATATTTGGTTTATGGTGGATACCAATGATTTTTGAACTTATTTTATGGATTTCTAGTGGATTTGGTCCCTCTTGGCCATGTTTTCACTTTATGGTTTTTGTGTTGTCATGATTGCCCTGGTTCATTTCGTAGTGATTCTTTCCATTTTCTAGCAATGCAATCCTTTCCAATAATGGCCCATCTTATCTCAACGATATTTTTGTGATCATACGATGGCCAATATGGCTTATTATTTCTCCTATCCCTAATATAATATTAATTATGATTATTTGTATTACTATGGTGAATTTGTAGCTTTCTTATAGTGATGTGGCAAAAACAACTTCATGTTCCTTGTCATCTTAATCTTTTGAGGTTGTTTCTCATTATTTTGAAGTATTTGATGTGCTTCCCATGAATATAAATCATTTATGTTCTTTTTTCCACATAGAAAAACAATATTGAAAAGTGGTTTAAAATGTTTACCTACCTTGTCATTCACTATTCATCCCCACCTACTATAGTTCACAATTCAAGTTTGTGGCTTATTTTCTAATGTTTAGCATATATAGCTACCCTAGTTGGTGGTTGGATGTCTCTACAATATTAATGGTTTGTCCTTTATTTTCCTCCAAATTTGACATATTATTTTAGGATGTGGATCAAGTGGTATTCTCAGACCATGTGCATGCCATGGTGGGCTTGTTTATTTCAAAATAGTCTTCCTCTAGTGTGGTTGTGTGTTTAATGTTGATATAATTTCTAATAGTACCTTGTGATTCTTCATTTTTGAACATCTTGTTCACTCACATTCGTAATTTTAAGTCATGAGACCATTTGTGGGTTGCTCTTGCATTATCTCATGTGTTTTACTTAGCAAGGTTTTGTGTGTATTTCATTGGTAATGAGATGACAATAATTTAATTTTTCTTTCCTAAATTTAAATCCAAATGCTACATATTAATGGGTTGGTGATGGGAAAAGTGGGTGGCTTATCGTTATTATTTGGTTTTGGTTGGTATATTATTGTAGAATAATAAGAAAAGGAAAAGTGTAGAGTTTGCCTTATGTCATGCATTGGGTTTTGGTTAGTATATTGTTGTAGACATGCATTTATTCTTTTAAGTGAATGAATCTCATCATATGCAAGATAAATTTCTTCCTCAAGATCCACTTCTTCATGAACCTCATTCTTCTTATCTTTGACATGTTCTTCTTCATCTCTTTCATTTTTATCACCTTTTTCTTTCATAGCCATGAAAAGTATTTCTGCTCTTGAATCTTTCTCTTCTTTTCTTTTGTCTTCTCCTTTGAACTACACACATTCAAAAACACAATAATTAGTTTTATCACAACTAAAAATTTTACACTTACCTTTGTATATGTTGGATTCTTCTTTAGAATTTTTATCAACATGGGCTTCCTTTGCATTTGATTCATTTCTTGAGCTACCACTTGATTCATTCTTTGAATTATCCATTCCTTTTGATGTCTTAAATGTTCCTTCTTTAGAAGAATTCTCTTCTTCTAACTCCATATCTACCTTTTCATCATATTTTTCTTCTAAATCCGTTTCAACATTTTCTTCCATTTTTAACTTTTCTTTTCTTTCACTCACAAGGTTATCTTCTTTTTCAAAGATATCATCTTTCTTCTCTGTTTCCATGTGTATTCCAAGTGTCACCTCATCATTTTCAATTGGTTTTATTAGTGCTAGTTGATTAACATTTTTCTTAGTATTTCCTTTTCTTTTTTCCATATGTACTCATACAATCTATCTTCTAACAGTTAGACTATATCTTAAGGAACTCACTTTGATAAATAATGGTTAAGCATACAATGATACTGAGAGGGGGGTGAATCAGTATCTAACACTAATTTATGTGGAAACCCTTGCGGGAGAAAACTATGAAAAAATACTGCTTATATATTATAGATTAATCTTCTTCTTGTAGGATCCAACCTACTAGAGACTCCAATCTCCACTTGATATAATTATAGGCTACAACCTATTGGAGGCTTCAACCCCCATTCAACTGAGCTCCAACCTTGCAAGGGGCTTCAAGGTTGATTTGATAGGCTCCAACCCCCACACAAACTGAGCTTCAACCCAACAAGAGGCTTCAACCTCTATTTAATAGGCTCCAACCTATTTAATTATTTAGTGCTGATATAATAAACTCCACCAAATCTGATACAAACACAAACCTGATCCAACTACAACTTCTCTTCTTACTCAAATCTGAACACACACCATGCAATATTCTTGATCACATTTCACACAATAAACTTTTCTCACACATCTGATCACAAATTACAAGTCCGATCCAAACACAAATTTGATCCACACTCAAATGTTAACCTTCCTTCCCAAATCTGATCACTATCATGCATAATATCTCTCACAAATTTGATCCAATCTATGAACCAATTCTTTTCACACAATTGATCATAATCATGGTAATATTTTCACATAATTTTTTGCCTTACCATATGCTCAAAATAACTTCACAATCTACTCTTAGTCTTCACATATATTTGTTAGATATATTTGCATTTATCATTCATATACGGGTTGCATATACACTCAACATAACTCTGAGTTACACTTCATAATTCCGCTTTTTAATTTATTTTCAATCTTCTCTTATATTCACATGATATTCATTGAAATTGTTACTTCCCTATCCACACCTTCTTCTACCCTTTATATCTTCATATTTCCAAGAGAGACGCCATTTCACAATAGGCATACCTTTTCAAAGGGAATGATCGTTGCTTCTAAATAATTCCATTACCCTTTTAATCTTGGTTGATTTAAACTTTATTTATACACGTATTTAATTGTTGCTTCTTAATAAATAATTCCATTACTTTGTCAATTTACACTTTATTTATGTCTTGAAACACTTGTCAAGTGTGGTCGTCCAGTTAGTTATGATTTTATTTAATCCTATTTGTTGCCTTTGATTAATCGTTGTCTTCTCTTATACACTTTAATTTTTGCCTCTTGTTAATAATAATCATTTTCTCATGGAGAACATATTCACTACCTTATATCATTTTCTCATAGTCTTGAGTACATAGAAGTGGTCAGCTTGTTATATAGAATTTTATTTAATCTTTAGGTCACCTATTAGAGGGAGGTCATCCAACACCTAAATAAAGTATATTTCTTCGTAAGTTGCTGCCAAACATAGTAATTTGTCTTGGAATATAATTCAAAAGTTGGTTGGCCAAGATTTATTTTGTTAAGCATGGGACATCAATAATATAATTAATATAGGTCTCATAGTTAGTGCTGCCATAAACATGAGTTTTCCATGATGTGAATTGTGGACAATATGCTTAGCCATTCATTCAATAAGAATTTTTACTAGTCGTATCCTTGGGGTGTAAAGTTGATAAGCAATCAAACCATACATATTATAATTGTCTCTTTGCATATCTTGCTTCATTCTAAGAGTTGTCTTTCCCTTCATTAATATATCCTTGACATCAATGGCAATATGTCCAACGATCTCCGCATTAAACTCTTTGGCATTGACGAAGGGTACTCCCCTTTACAAATGAAAAATCACCACAACACAGGTTTGTACAACAAAAATGCAAGAAGAAAAACAAAGCTTTCTTTTTATTTCTGAAATGACATTACAACATTACACTACCATCATATGGGCTTCCTGAATACATCATTTGCAAATCTACAAATCCGAGCCAAACTCTGCTTTAGGCTCTCCTCACTGCCTACATCCTCCTTTCTGATGGGTTTATATCCTTTTCTCTAGTAAGAAATCTCCTTCATTGTAACCACGTTGGCCATCTAGGATTTCTTGTAATCTGATCGTCATTTAATTATTTCACCTATTTTACCTTAGTACTTCCTCCATCACCCAACCAACAATTAGGAACGGTTTCCTCATTGTCTGCACTATCGTTTCCAGCATGCCATCGATCACCATCTTCACGCCTTGCTATCTGAAACACATTGCATTATCAAGCTGAGATAGTTCCATGTCACATCGATATTGATCTCTCTCGCTAGTCACCATCCTCGTCATCATTCGCAATTCGCAACAACGATGCAAATTGACCTATCACCCAATCACCATCCGCCATCTATCTGTCCACGTTATTGAACTCCATCATTGTTACCTTCCTATCGGTTCCACCAAGGTCAACACCATGTCTTCACTATGTCAAGGGGACACCAAAACAACTCTCCCCAAAATTTGGAAGTCTCACTGATTAAGCCCCCCATCGGGTCATTGAAGACACTCAAACATAACTCACTCCGATACAAGGTCTCCTCGATGAAGAACCTCCATGTCATCCCCGCACAATCATTTGTCGCCACCTGTCATCATCATTCTTTGTCATCATCACTTAGCCTGGTCCTCTTATCAACATGTCGAACGGACTCCTCATGATCTCTTGTCGAAACATGAATGTTTCCACAATATCAAAATATCGAAGGGACTTGCTATCTTGTCACCCCGAAATCTCATTGTCACCTCGATACAGTTTCACTGCTCCATCAGAGGGACTCTTGAATGACTCCTACCGATAACCCAGAGTCTCCTCGATACAACTTGTTGGAATGCCTATAGTTCATTAGAATGTCGAAGGGACTTCAAATGTTGTCCCACCAAAATATAAACCTCCCACTTATGTGAACCTTTTGTGATCATTTTACTACTATTTCCCTTGAGATCAATATGTTGAAGGGACATGAAACAAGGTCCCATCGAAGCCTCCATATCATGCCGATGAGTATGTTGACCAACGCTAAACATCGAAATTCATTCCTTCTTTAGGTTGCTTGCTCCTAAGACCTGAATGCTTGCAGACCGCCCTACTCAGCTAATTGAAGCCGATTCAACCCTCATTGAAAGAAAACAACACAGATTGATGCAAGATTGCTCTCACACCCTGGATGCTCTTGCATCAAACACCCGAGGTAAGAATGAAATGTTTCATGAGTGTGACTCAAACATTTGTGGATCTGATGCTCATTCAGAATCCATCTTGCTGCCTTATTCACCCACACCTTCTTTCTTAACTGTCCCTGTAACTTGATGTCTCTTCCATCTTTCATCCTTCCTCTCTTTCACCCTCTTCACATAATTCATCTCCCACTGGTCAACATACATTATGAAAATCTGAAAAGTCATAAATATCAATTTCTTCTTCAAAAGAAGAATAATGAGGTTCATGCATTACTTCATTCTATATTACTTCTGCAATCATTTTTTCATCATCACCCTTGGGTACAACACTATACTCCTCTTTCTTTATGCCTTCTAAAAGACATTTTCCAACTGCAATCACTTCCTCCTATGCATCCACACCAATGTCAGCAATATAATCAAAGGACTTTTCCTTTTCTCCCTGCATCAAACTGTCAGGAATATTAATCTCCTTGTCACCAAACAACTCAACATTCTCCTCTTCATTTCCTTCCTTATTTTTAGTTGTAGTACTTTCAACTACAAAAACACTCACTGCTGCAATCTCTTCTTGTACATTACTCTTGTCATACTTAGACAAATCAGTTTCAACAAAACTTTCATAGAAATTAGAAGTTACCTTTTTCTCCCCCATCAGAACCTTCATTGTACTTGTCTTGGGTGCAGTCCACACTCTTGCAACTTCATCATTCTCACATTCTTTATCACAACAAAATTCATCAAGATTAAGATCTACTTGAGTCTTCTCCTCTGCTGCAACTTCAATATCATCTTCAACATGATATGTCACTATTTGTATGCCCTTAGAAGGACATATTGTAGTTACATGCTTCACCTCTTGTTCCTTGATTGCAATGCCCTCAAGTTGATCTATTGCTGCAACAACTTTTCCCATTGCTACATGTTGATCCTCATTGGAGCATATACCAAAATATGGGTCAACCTCATCACCTCTTGTTGCTGTTAAATTTATGATTAGATTAGAGATACAAAATTTAATTCAAAATAATCACACAATAACGCAACAAACACCCTGGGAAAACCCTCCACTTGAGGGAGAAAAACCCAGCAACAATATATCACTTATATATTGATTCACAAAGAGAAAATCCTTTACAATAGAGGCTGATAATGAGGCCAAGAATATGCACCACAAACTAATGCAATCTCAAATATAATCAAATGTAACTCACTAAAGATGAATCTCAACCTTCAACAATATCGAACTGCTCTTGTATATGAACTTGATATGCCTTGTAGATGAACTCACACTTGAGATGAATAAGAATGGAATGAATCGATGATAAAACAATGAGATATCACCAAGTATATATACAATGTGATGGAGGAACATGTGACCTTTCAAAAGGAACAAGTCAGCCACCAAAGAATGTCTCTTGAAAATCGCATCCCAAAGAAGCATGAGGTTAGCCTCATTAAAATACAACTCCTCATTAAATCACACCTCTTCATAATTAAATATAATTAATATCAATCATGCCTCTTCATCAAAACAATGGCTTTATAAATTAAATAGCTTTTGCTATTATTTAATTTATCAAATTGGCTAGAAGTAGTGACCAACGATGTATGAACATCAACACTCCCTCTTAGCTAGGGAGAATACCTCCAGCTGCACAAGACATCACCTCATCGTGATGTCTACCACAATGGCTACATCCATATGTGGAAAGGAAAGATATCACCTCATCGTGATATCAAATATCACCTCATCATGATATCAACCATCATGGCTACACCCATGTATGGTATGTACAAGTGTTCATCACTTAACGTGATGTTGTCACCTCATTGTGACGTTCACCATGGCTCTTCCAGAGGGTGAAAGACAAGTACAATAAAAATAATCACGGACTCTCTCACGTGATGTTGTCATGGAGTCACACACATGACATCCACCATGGCTCTCCCAAAGGGTGGAAACAAGGGCTTTCACCTCAAATCTCAAAAGAGAAATGCATTAACAAGGGCTTGCACCTCAAATCTTTCTCAAAGAGAAATGCATTAAAGAGGATCACTGATGTTGAGACTTCTTCTTAGCTAGAGCTTGATTCTCCACCATACCAAGCTTGTCTCGAAAGTACACAAACTTTATCTTGGAGAGAGGCTTGGTGAGAATGTTTGTCATCTGCTCATCAGTGCTGATATACCTCAACTAAATTGCTTTCCTCAATACCATATCTCTGATATAGTGGTATTTGATTTCCACATGCTTAGTTCTATCATGAAACATAGGGTTGACAGAAAGCTTCACACAACTTTGGTTATCACAATGAATGATAGTTGGCTCCATTGATTGTCCAAACAATCTTGCAAGGAGCTTCTGAAGCCACACTGCGTCTCAAGCTGCCACACAAGCTGCAATATACTCGGCCTTTGTTGTACTTAGTGCCACAGAAGACTGCTTCCTGCTACACCAGGATATCATCGCAAAACCTAAACTAAAACAACATCTAGAGGTGCTCTTCTGATCAGTAACACACCCTGCCCAATCAGTATAACCATGCAGCTCCAAGTCCACACCTAAAGAATATCTCAAGCCATATCCAACCGTGCCACGCAAATATCTCAGGATATGCTTCGCTACAACTAGATGTATTTGCCTTGGTTTACACATGACCTGACCAAGTGCACTCACTGCATAGCAAATATCCGGTCTAGTATTGACTAGATACATCAACGATCCAATCAATTGCCTGTATGTCATGGGATCCATTGAATCTGAAGTAGTTGCAACATCTTTTAGCAAGTTGGTCTGCATAGGTGTAGACATGGATTTGTAATCCATCATACCAAATCTCTTCAAGATGTCAATAGTATACTTCCCTAGACTTAAAATGATCTCATCCGGCTTCTGCCATACTTCTAAGCCAAGGAAGTAGTGCATGTAACCAAGATCCTTCGTTTCAAATTTAGAAGCTAACTCCTTGCATTTGATAATGAGGTGATCTTCTCTAGTAAGAAATAAATCAACATAAAGAACCAAGATCAACTAGATTACCATCTTCTTCAAGTTCAATAGGCTCCCTCTGAATCTTCAATTACTTGCATCAACCTTCTGACCTCTTCGCCCAAGATTGTCTGCAACGCTTTCCTTAGAGAAATGTTTTCTTGTGCACACCTCTGATATTGTAGAGACTTTAGGATTGTCCTCCTCGATCTCATCCTAGATCACTCTATTCTGAATAGGTTTGCAGAGCTACCAATGTTAAATCCAAATGACTGTCTTGAGCAATTCTAATCTCAGTAGCTGAAGGGATCCTCTCAGGATTTAGCACCTAGCCTTGCAATACAATAATCTTCACTTCTTCTTAGTGAGTTACAAAACTCCCTCTTGATCCCTGCTTCAATGATTGCAAATAAGACTTCTGGAAGTGAACTCCCTCTAGCCACCAACTCAGTCCCATGGTTGCAAGTTGTGACTTCACGCTTGATCATTTCTTTGGTTGGCATGACTTCCTCACAAGATGCCTCAAGCTTTTCATCACTAAGCAATCTCTCATGACCTTCTTGCTCCTAGATTTGTCCTGGAAGCATTTTAGAGAGAGATTACTAACAATTTATAACTATGCAAAGAAATATCAAGGCTAGAAGCATACAAGGTTTACTATCTCAAGTTATAACATGAATACATAAGAATTTATGAACAATATTAAAGAATAAATCAACCTATAAGATAAATATATCAAAAGATCAGAATGAAGGGATAAAGAAACTTATCTTTACTGAATTCTGATATAACTCTTTCTTCCAGCTTTTACTCCTCTTGAGAGTGCTAAACTCAGCACAACAAAAGACAATTTGAACAACTATAGATTTCTTGAATGCAATATGTAGTTAGCATGAAGAACCAACCCTCTCCAAGAGTCAAGGCTCTATCATAGTTCATGCATTAGAGAATGATATCGATGTGACCAACTAATCACCATCAAAATTGCAGTTCTCTTTTTATTTTAGAGTCACACTCAGAAATCTTCACAACTAGCATGAAAATAACTTGCAACAAATAATTTTGAATCTTCAAAGGATCTTATGTCAGTGAACACAATTCAAGAGAAACCATGATCTCTCTTTACTAATCACACATGATCCAAATAAATGAAGTAACTAAAATTCAACCTAGAAAGGTGATTTAAAACAAAACAAAGAATACTTATCTCTTTAAATATTTTGATGGGTGCAAATACTGGAAACATTAAGATACGCTGCTCTTGCACTCAGATCAATACACAACCTTTACGGCTTGAACACAGGCCCATGACTTAGAATAGAAATTCCCTACAATCCTTTTGAGGATAGATCTCATCCACATCTACAAATGAAGCATGTTGATTAGGCCTGGTTGGGCAATCCTTTGCATAGTGACCAAACTTGTCACATCGAAAACATTGAACGCAAGATAGATCCTTCTTCTTCTTGAATGCAGGAGCACCATCTAACCCTTTATCTCTATTCCTCTTGAAGTATCCTTTCTTTCCTCCTTTTCCTTTCTTCTTCGAGGATTGAGCGGAAAGAACATGAATGTCTTCATTTGTAGAGCTTCGACCGATACCTTTCGCAGCCAACCTAGACTCTTCTTGAATACAACCTTCCCTCAAATGATCAAACTTGGGAAGTTTCAAGCTTGCACTAATTCCTTGAATGTAAGACTCCCAAGATGAAGGAAGACCATTAAGAGCCAACATGGTCAAATCCTTGACATCAACAATATGACCAATGGTAGAGAGCTGATCTCTCAATTCGAAAATCTTCATGAAGTAAGCGATGATAGATTCTCCTTCCGCCATCTTAACATGATGAAGTTGTTGCTTTAATGCAAGTGCACGGCTTGTGTTGTTGATCTCATACATCTCGTCCAAAGTCTTAAGCATCTTTCTTGTTGTCTTCAACTTAGAGATGATTGGAACAATATGATCCTTCATGGAATCAACTAACATCTTCTTCGCCTTAATATATTTCTTCTTCCATTGATCCTTCTCTTCCTCATCTGTAGGCTCGGGAACTTTGCTCTCCACAAACTCAGCCAATTCATTTTCTTCTAATGTGAGCATAATTTTGAATCTCCAAGATGTGAAATTTGATGCTCCCTCAAGTCTATCCTCAATCTTAAGACCATTCACCATCTTGACAGAGATAGAAGTAATCAATGATGAGAAAGAGAATGAAGAGAATCGTTGTAATACAAAATATGATCAAGATCTTCAAACCCGCTCTCATACCATGTTAAATTTATGATCAGATTAGAGATACAAAATTTAATTCAAAATAATCACACAATGACACAATAGATACCTTGGGAAAACCCTCCACTTGAGGGAGAAAAACCCAACAACAATATATCACTTATATATTGATTCACAAAGAGAAACTCCTTTACAATAGAGGTTGATAATGAGGCCAAGAATATGCACCAAAAACTGATGCAATCTTAGATATAATCAAATGTAACTCGTTGAAGATGAATCTCAGCCTTCAACAATATCGAATTGCTCTTGTATATGAACTCGATCTGCCTTGTAGATGAACTCGCACTTGAGATGAATAAGAATGGAATGAATCAATGATAAAACAATGAGATATCACCAAGTAAATATACAATGTGATGGAGGAAGACGTGACCTTTCAAAAGCAACAAATCGACCACCAAAGAATGTCTCTTGAAAATTGCGTCCCAAAGAAGCATGAGGTCAACCTCATTAAAATACAACTCCTCATTAAATCGTGCCTCTTCATAATTAAATATAATTAATATCGATCATGCCTCTTCATCAAAATGGTGGCTCTATAAATTAAATAGATTTTTCTATTATTTAATTTATCAAATCGGTTGGAAGTAGTGACCGACGTTGTATGAACATCAACAGTTGCAACTTTCACTGCTGCAATGCTTCCTTCATTATCACTCTTCATGTCATTCCAACACAAACCATATTTGGTTATGCCAAAATCTAAAAAAAAATTAACCTTTCCATACCTAGCCATCCCATTCATATTATGCAAAACAAAATTTTCTATGCATTCACAAGATGCAAGTTTTACCTTTTCTTTCGCTGCTACCACTTGGGCTTCTTCTTATTCAAGGTCCTCCATTGCTCTCCATCTTTTTGTGGTTGCTACCACCTCTAGACCTTCATCCTTCATGTCTTCCAATAGACATCCCTTAGCTTCAAGCTTAGGTCCCTCAATCTTTTCATACTCATACTCTTCCTCAGTGCCACATGCATGACACTCTGATGCATCCTCTTGCTTTCCTGCAGTGAATACATCATTAGAAGGATAATAACAATTACCTTAAGTTCTTGTCTTCCTTTGTTTCATCTGTTCAATCTTGTTCTCCAATTCATTTATTTTCTACTTCAACTCTATCCATTCTCTTTCTCTGATCTTCCAAAATATCTCTCTAATTTCCTCTAACCTGGGAATCCTTGGAACCCATCTAATGACGAAAGTTTGTTTTCCCTTTCTCTTTTCCATTTTCTAGGCATCACAAAGTTGTAACAACACAAACCTTCAACCTTCAAGTTTCACAAATGCAAATCGCCTCACATTCAACGATTTATTTATAGATCTTCAACACCTTCAGATGTTATTGCAAATCCACACACTCTCAATGCTTTAACAGACACTTTTAGAGACTCACAAGTCCCTCTGTAGTTACAAGTACTCCTTGCAACAATATCTCACTCACACAACTATCCTCTACCCAACAAAGACTCTGAAAGATGCTTCCTCTACCCACCCTCTCTCAGTGGAGGAACTCTACACCTTCTACCCAACTTTATCTGTGTTGGAGGATAGTAGTCACAAACCCTCTTTCATGCATGCAACAAACATATTTTCCCACAACTCTCTCTCTCTCGCAGCTTCATTGCGTTACTCTTCACCACTCTTCACCTGCAGGTCCTGGTGCATACTTCGCACTCTCAAGATCTTCTGGTTGTGATACCGTTGACGAAAGGTACTCTCCTTTACAAACGAAAACTCACCACAACACAAGTTTGCACAAAAAAAATGCAAGAAGAAAAATAAAGCTTTCTTCTATTTCTAAAATAACATTACACTACCATCATATGGGCTTCTTGAATACATCATTTGCAAATTTGCAAATCTAAGCCAAACTCTGCTCTAGGCTCTCCTCGCCACCTACATCCTTCTTTCTGATGGGTTTATATCCTTTTCTCCAGCAAGTAACCTCCTTCACTGTACCACGTCAGCCATCTAAGGTTTCCTGTAATTTGATTGTTATTTAACTCTTTCACCCATTTTTCCTAAGTATCGCCTTTGTTGCCCAACCAACAATCAGGAATAGTTTCCTCATTATCTACATTATCATTTCCAGCACGCCATCGATCACCATCTTCACGCCTCACAATTAGAAACACATTGCGTTATTGGGCTGAGATAGTTCCATGTCACACCAATATTGATCTCTATCGTTTATTGCCATCCTCATCATCATTTGCAATTCGTAACAATGATGTGAATTGACTTGTCACCCAATCGCCATTTTCCATCTATCCGTCCATGTCATCAAACTCCATCTTCATTACCTTCCTATTGGTCCCACCAAGGTCAACACCATGTCTTCACTATGTCGAGGGGACACCAAAATGACTCTCCTTGAAATCTAGAAGTCTCACCGATTAAGCCTCCCATTGGGTCGTCGAAGAGACTCAAACATAACTCGCTTTGATGCAAGGTCTCCTCGATGAAGAACTTCCATGTCATCCCTGGTCAATCATTCGTCACCACCTGTCATCATCACTTAGCCTGGTCCTCTTATCAACATGTTGAATGGACTCCTCATGATCTCTTGCTGAAACATGACTGTCTCCGCAATATTGGAATATCGAAGGGACTTGCTATCTTGTCACTCCAAAATCCCGTCGTCACCTCAATGTGGTTTCATCATTCCATCAGAGGGACTCGCAAATGACTCCTATCAATAACCCAAAGTCTCCTCGATACAACTTGTTAGAATGCCTACAATTCATCAGAATGTCGAAGGGACTTCAAATGTCATCCCTCTAAAATATAAACCTCCCACCGATGTGAACCCTTTGCAATTGTTTTACTGTTGTTGCCTCTGCCATCAGTATGTCGAAGGGACATGAAACAAGGTCCCATCGAAGCCTCCATATCACGTTGATGAGTATGTTGACCAACGTCAAATGTCGAAATTCATTCCTTCTTTAGGCTGCTTGCTCCTAAGACCTGAATGCTTACAGACCGCCCTACTCAGCTAACTAAAGCCAATTCAACCCTCACTGAAAGAAAACAACACAAATTGATGCAAGATTGCTCTCACACCCTAGATGCTCTTGCATTAGGCATCAATGACAACATTGTCCACTTTTGACATCAATGACAAAATTTCCAACATACTTTACGCAAGAATATGTCATTTGTCAATATATAATTGGATTGAGTCATTCCATCAAAATGGGCACCAAACTAAATGGGAATTGGTAGGTGTATGCAAACTTCACCATTAAATATATTATTTGAATATTGTAAAGGTAAAAGTAACCTTTTTAAATCGACATAGGCTAATTAGAGTAATGCAAACAATATAACACAAATTTACCCAAGTAAACCAAAGTTGGATAAATATCAAAATAATGAAATGTTATTTTAAGGAATTAATTGTTAATGAGAGGTTGCTTACCTCTTGAACTAAAGATGGATTATTAATGTTGATGATTTGTAGAATTAGTTCACCACAATGTAGAAAATTAGAGACCTTGATGTGTTAATCATCCTTGAACTTTGCTCAAACCTAGTTTCTATGTAGAATCAATTCCACAATTTAGGGTCAATGCTATGCCATGTGGATCTAATCTTTAGGGCGATATTGATGTAGCCAAGTGTAGACTTATAGAATCTGGTTCACGTCTATTCCTGTTTTCTACTAATGTGTAAGAGTAATGGTATTTAAAAATACCTTGGAAGGATTGTTGAATTGTGAGGGTTCATCTTCTCCTCAATCAACCTCCTTGAATGACTAACTTTACAATATTTAGCAAAATGTTGTCAAACACAAAGCTAGTGAGCAAGAATCTAGATGCGAATTATGAGGCAAACACTATTCTTTTTAGTGCTCCAAATCCAAATGTTTCTATAAATGCTCCTTGTAATGTAGATAATGCTTAATGACTCTAAGATGTGAATTAATGTCTAAATGGATGTCTTTGAATACCAGGACATAACTCGACTCCCAATAGCTGGTAGAAAAGGAGAAGAGTTAGTAATTTTAAATTTTAAAATTTAAATTTTTGGCGAGATCCATGCCATGTGAGATCAATCTTGTGAGTCACAAAAATGACATACAATAGGAAATCGCAGCTCTCAAGATCAAGAATGGATATGTGTAAGTGTGGATTAATAATGAGACAAACACGTGGGAATAAGTGGAGATAGGGCTCAGAAAACTGAATGTATAGAAATGTAAGTGAAAGTAAACAAGGGAGGGTGGGGGAGTGGTAAAGAAACCAAAAAGGGTAATGCCACACATCACTATGTAATTGTAATAAGACATTCTCTGGAAATTTGCCCAAAACTATGTAGTTCCACTTGAAATGGTGCAGTATACTATCTTTACCATTTAGATAGCCACATATAATATTGTCAATCACATTATATAATGGGAGTTACTCATTCAGCATGATAACTGTTTTATCTAAATTTCCCTCATCTTCTTGATAGTTATGTTGAGTTGCATGTTATTTTTTCCCTCGTAATGCATCTGGCTTAATATCTTTTATATTTAAATATTACTCCTGCAAAAGAAACTTGCTTCTTAAGCAAATTTAACTGACAGAAGGAAAAAATAATTATTTTCGAGTTCAGAAAATTTTGCAAAAAACAAGTTTAGTTTTTTAACCACCAAAGTCCGTGTTCGTATCTTTTTTCAAATCCATTTCTTTCTAATTGCATATCTTTCTACCAAAACCATGAATGACCTTAAACTCTGTACATCTCAATATAACTCTTTAAGGGTCCTCTATTTGTTTATACTCAAAATACTTTTCTAACTTTGTAATCCAATTTATCTAACTCCTCAAGATTTGAACTTCCAAATTAGTATTACTTTTTAGCTTGCCTCCAATTTCCAAAAAGATTTGGATTAGCTTCTCTGCAAGTCAGGGCTCTTCTTCAAATGGTTGCTTCTTTCCCATGACTAGTTTCTTTGCTTATTTCTGCAGCAACTCCTCGTTGTCAATCTGCTTCAGTGAAACCTAAAAAATCTTGCAATCTTTTCATCATTTCAACAGGATCAACAGCTCTTGCTGTCGACCTCTTCTCCTTCCAAGAGCTATTCCTCTGTGAGCCATTTTTTACACTTCTATACAAACTACAAATTTTACTCTCGTACCAAAACTGATGGAGTGCCTGAGGATCAACTGAACTACCATCTCACTCAGGGCTGAAAGCAAAAACACTACTAGAAGCCAAAATTCACATACAAAATTTCATTTTATTAATACTGCAGAAATGAATACATACACAGCAAGATAAACATAAAAACCGTTCTAAGATTGTTCTCACATTCAAAATCTTTTACGACCCAAAAAGAATTAGCTAGCTTCGTGCACTTGGTTTTCAAAATTCATTTGTCTTGTCTTCAATTTCACCAGCGATTTTATTAATACTGCAGAAATGAATACATAAACAGCAGGATATACATAAAACCCGTCTAAGGTTTTTTTCCCATTCGAAATCTATTACACCGCAAAAGGAATTGGCTAGCTTCATGCGCTTGGTTTTCAAAATTCATGTGTTTTGTCTTCAATCTCACCAGCACACCAATCCTTTCACATTGTTTCCTAGAGTTTAACATACAGAAGGTGTTAAAAAAGAATTTTGAGATGAGAAGGTGAGGCAATTCATCTTCTGAGCATTACAAGAATACTATTTGTAGTTGAGTTCAAGTTGATCAATCTATTATCTTATGAATTACTACATACCACATGTTGACCATAACACGTGTTAAGTTCATAATGCAATTTCCACTGAGACACTCAAGTTTTATAGATGACATCTAAGAGTTGGGCATTTTTCTAGATTATTTTACTTGATATCGCTATTGCAAGACCACAAATTTGGATAAAAACCTGTCACAATAGAGAAACCACAAAAAAAAAAAATCTGTAGCACCATTACATACCCTCAATAAAGTACAAGAAATCAAACAACATTTAATTTTGAATCTGGATGACAAAGTTATGCTCCCTGTAATGTATTGTCGTTGCAAGACAACAATATTGGATCCAACTTGGCATTGCAATTGAGAGAGCAAAAAAAATTGTGAATTTGATGGCACCATAACTAATCCTCTCAAAAACTGGGAAAAAGGCACTCAATTCTAACCCTACATGCCAAAGTTATGGTCCTAACAAGTTTGAGGTCTTCACAAGGTCTCATGATGGAGAGACCAAAGAGTGATTGCAAACACGGACATCCCAATATGATTCCAAACGTGATAATTTTCTGAAATGAAACAAAATAAACTCCACTCCAATCAGCTGTTGCTTCCATGAGCCATAACATTCATTAACAGTCTAGGCTCTTCTCTACTGCAATGATCGTTCCTGATAAAGGATGATGGCGATGAATATCTTGCTGCTGCATCTAGTTCTGTAAGGAATTCCTCCAATGAGGAGTAAATCTCTTTTAGCAGAACTTTTGTATTAATTAATATCTACCAGCTGTAATTTAGAATGTTCTGGGGTTTCTTGCTGCCAAATAAATTAATATCAGAGTTACTATGGGTCTAATACAGTTCTTGTGAATAGCATTTAGTTCCAGTTACTTGTCTGCTTCATTCTACCTATAAATGATTTTCATGCAGCCTGGTTGGTTTATAGGCATTGGTAAAAACTGTCAACTTCAGCTATGAGTTTTTGATTGCTGTATAGATAGATACTCTTCAGTTGTTACAGGTAGCGTTTGTATTGGAATTCCTAGAGACCTGTTATCTCTATCCTACTGATAATAGCTGCTTACATGTAACTCTGGCCACCCAATTTTGGGATTCCTGATTGGTTTCCAAATTGATATAGTATCGCTATCCTGTAAATCCAGATAATTAGCTTTTGTTGGTACTAAGTCAGTGGCTGCTATGTGCATCAATTGCACCATAATTAGTCAGATCTAATGGATAAGAGGTGCCATTGTGAGAGTATATGAGATCAGTTTGGATTTTCTATTCTTGTCTCATCTGTTTACAATGTACATCAATGATCATACTTATATTGTGATGGATTTAATCTAGTATAGGGTTTGATGACGGATGCATCTCAAGGCATTTGATGACTCTTTGGAGAGTCATTCTCCACCATTATATTGTATTGGGCCATTTGGCCAATTTCCATTCTTGTCTCATCTATTTACTTCTCTGATCATACTTACATACAATGGATTCGGTCTAGTATATAGTTTGATGATGGAAGCTTCTCAAGGCATTTGAAGACTCTTTAGGCAGCCACACTTCGTTATTGTACTGATAGTTTTAACTTTTACTTATGCTGTAGATGTTTAAGACTGATATGCATTAGTGCATAAAGACTCACTCATGTTTCAGGATAAATTTTGTCTCAGGCATCTAGAGTATAAGCAGTAGACTACATAGTATATTTGTTTGTTTTAATATACAGTATATTCTTTTATATTAAATAACATAGCATTTTTAGTGGGTGGTCCTAATTTTAGTTTCCATTTGAGGGGGTCATACTACACCAACAAATGTATAGGCAAGTTTCAGTTTATGGTATGGCCCCTGTTACTATTTGTGTTCCTCAAGATTGTCGATAGTTTTAGTTACCTGGGCATTATAACCTTTACATTCTGTATTCCCCACTTCATGATTCCAGATATTTCACTAGTTAAGGCAGAATTGTCAGGCTGAGTAAGATGGACACCTTGCTGATGTTTGTAGTCTACTTGACAATGGTTTTACTGTTGATGATCATTGATTACAATGTTGGTTTATACTTTATACATCTTTTCTTTATCTCCAGAATGACTCTAGTTTGCAGCAGCTAATGGTATGCACTGATACATAGATAGTAAGGATGCCTGCTTAGCAATGCTGGTATGTTTTGGGTATGACTCATCCAACTGTAAAGTCTCAGAACCCAATTGTTTATGTACGGTAGAATTCATTATGGATATGTTATAAACTTATAGATAATTGATGTTGTCTGAAGAAATAGATCAGAAAAGCATAAAGAATAAAATATGGACTGCAACTTATAAGTGGTTGCATAGTTAGCAACATTACGTACAAGCCAAGTAAGGAATGGGGTTGATAAATAAAACTCATATAGCAGAATGCAGTTCTTGGAAGTCGTCCAGAATCAACTGGTGAAAATTTTCCCACCTCCTGCTGACAGCACCATACATCAATCCAGACTGTCTCATCCTTTGTTTAACTTTCAAATGCCCATCATTTACTATGTGAAAAATCAAATGGAGAAAAAAAGATTAACATAAAACTCTGGGTCGCAGGCTTGTACAGTCCTTAGTTTTCTGAATCTCTACGATCAGATGATAAACAACAATTTTTTTCTGTTGTAGTGGTGGAGGCCTGAGGCACAACTTTTTTTGTTTTGAACCTATAAAAAGATATAACGGATAATTTCAAATGTTTACTTAGAAGCATGACAGAACTCAATATAATATTGCCCTGAACCCTTCCAGTTTTTATAGAAAATGTCATCTCTTGGATTGAATGTTGAAAACGGTTTAAGTTGTGCCTTAAGCAGAAGACATTATGAAATACAATGAGTTGTAAAGTTGTAAACAATCTGAACAGCATACACCGATGACAAAGATCTCGTACTCCTAGTTGCATCAATGGAGCAAATTCAAAATACCACACAAAAGAAGCTCTTGTTAATGTAACACAGCAAAATAAGGCAGAAACCAGTAAAAGTCTCACTGAAAAGGTAGAATATTAATAAAATTATCCCATGAAGTTTGCTGCAGGAAGGAGACAAGAATATTTTCCTCAAAATATGTAAATTTCTGAGAGGAATAATTGTTTTTAAGGAATGTAAACTTACACAACTTGAAGCAAATTGAACCTGATGAATAAAGGTAATTTTTTAGCTCCTATCCTAGTAAGTAGCACCTACTTAGATATTTGCTATCAGTCATTCCTTGTACTATCGTATGAGTGCCATTAGTGCCTAAGAACACTTCACAAAAAATCCCCAGTCTCCTAAAATCAGCTGTGTCTGATCCTATTTACATTTTTGCTTGCAAAATGCGAGGACAGAGAATAGATAGTATACTTGACAGCAATTGATCTATCAACTGAGTGCCTAAAGACACGTGCATTTTGTGTTGCAACAAACAAAAAAGAACATGTACCATATAGGGCGGGCTATGACTATAGTTAGTTACCTAATGTGGTGCTTGTGAACATGTGCTTTGCATGTGCATGTGACCCCATGAACAAACTCCCAAGCAATCTAGGTTTTTCCAATTTGCCTACACTGTGCAATTGGCATCTATGTTATTTTTAGATTTTTATTATTTTTATTCAAATAGGTGATACTTTGCTTGTTATGTAGGTTCAAATGCTAACCAATTTTTCCTTCAATATTACAATATACAAAGTAGTGAAGTAAAGAGGTAACAGATAACAGTTCATTATCTGCATTGATTGCTTGTCATCAAGTGTGCGTGTACAAAAGCATAAAATATGTTCCAAAATCAAACCAGCGAAGAAATTAAATTCCTATATTAAATTTCTTACAGAAAGAATACGGTATATATGTTTTAATGTCTACAGATTTAATGCTCCAAATTCAAACAAGAGAAGAAATTAAATCCCTTTATTAAAGTCCTTACAGAAAGAATAACGCAAACATTTTTATACTCCAAATTCAAACCAGAGAAGAAATCAAATTCCTGCCTTAAAGTCCGTACAGAAAGAATAAGGCAAATATGTTTGATGTCAACAGATTTTATGCTCCAAATTCAAACCAGACAAGACATTAAATTCCTGTATTAAAATCCTTACAGAAAGAATAAGGCAAACATGTCTGATGTCTACAAGCATTGCCCACAACCCACAAATGCGAAGTTTCCGAAACCCTTTCTGAAACAGAGAGCAAATTATGACCAATTAATGCTTCCAGCACCCCCAAACATGCACCTGCCATAACATCAAACATATAATGCCTGCCCAGCAAAATTCGTGAAAATGAAGTGGCTATGGCCCACACCATTATCAATATAACAGCTCTAAAAATCCCGGCACTTGGATTACCAACAACAAATCCAGGCATTTGTGCTTCCAAGAATTGCAAGCATAAGCTTAAAAAAGAGCCAATAAAACAAGCTCTGGAAGCATGGCCACTGGGGAATGACCAGTGATCAACAGAGACCACCAAATACATGCCCTTATTTTACTCTGGCCTGGGCCTTCTAATTATGGACTTGCGAGAGCCTATCACTAGCAGGTCAAAGTGGAAGCCTATGAAGAGATTGAATAAAACCCATCTGATTTTGGGAATTGCAGGGGAAGAAAATGGAGCGAGCCAGAGGGCAGCAGTTGCTGGGATCAACAGCAACCCATTTCCGGAGATCTCAAGGGCTGTGAGAAACAGCCTCGGAATTCTCATATTGTGAATGTATACAGACCATCTCCTGTCTACCTCAATCACACGCTCTATCATTGATTTTGACATGTCTGAGCTCATACCTCTACAATTAGGAGTTACGTTTGCATTTCGTTTTGGATTTGTATATGAATTTGCTCTCCGAATTTGTTCATTGAAGTTGCCTCTCCTGCTTAGCTCCTCTCCTGCATTGCTCCTCTCCTCGAATTTCCCTCTACACTCTTTTGACGTTTACGTATATTGGGAATTCGATAGATTTTTCAATTTTAACGTTTAAAATGTTGAAATTGTCGGACCCTAAACTCTCACCTACAAAACCGCTCTGATCAGACTTTAGTCTCACAATTGTAAATGATAAATTTAATAATTTATTTATCAACTCCATTACATTTCAAAAATGACAAATTATTATTATGGAAACATTTTTGGGCTAAAACTGTTAAATTGTGTATTGTTTATCCAGCATTTTGGATATACATTTGACTGTATTTATTAATAATTAGTTGAAATTATAATATGATTTTGAATTTCAATTATTTAATAAATAGATTAAAGTATCATGCAATGTAATTAGATTGTGAGTTCAATTTTTAATATTAGAGATTTATGTTTTCACAATGTCTAATATATATTGATTTAGTGGATTTAAATTATGTTTTAAAAAAAATGTTGGAAACAATTTAATAGGTTTTTTTTTTTAATTCTTTAATATACATAAAAAAATATTATTTTCTAAAATTTGTAAGTCTGAGATTTTTATCAATGGTTTTGTTTAATATATTGGTCATATATAGAGTGGGAGGCTATGAATTGGTTCTTTATTGGAACATGTCATTCACTCCATTACTAAACATAAAACTTATACTAATATAGAGATAAATAATTTCACTTGATCCACAAGCTAATATGTGAATTCCATTAATATTAGTGGTGGTAGTGTGATTAGAGCAATGTGATTTATGATAGTCTTCATTATTTCAAGCAATTTTGAGATAGGTATAGAGAAAGGAGAGACAAAATATGTTAAACTTGTTGATTTTGATTGGATTCGAGTCCTTTAAGTTGTTTCTCTTTTTTTATTGGTTGCACTTCTTTCTATCATTGTTTTAGGGGCGCATGTGGTAGATGAGTACACCTCTTACCATGGGGGATAAGGTAGTGTTCTTGTTGGGTTCCAAAACCGTTGCTTCGCTTCCTAGAACAAAATATCACTGACAAGGCCAAGGTTGTCATCGAGCGAGTGAAATTGGTTCATCAATAGAACGATGGAACATTTAAGGTCAACTCTACAAGAGTAGATTTTCTCTCATATGCTTCGATCTCAGCTTAATCTTAGGAGGGTGTTCCTAAAGGTTGGGATATATGAAATGAACAAGTAAAATTGGTAGCTAAACCCAAATTGTCAATTCAACCCCAAAAGATGTCATCGGGTTGAGAGAAACAAACTAATCTTATTACTTCTATATAGCTAATTTCTACACTATTGTAGTGAGTGCAAGGTGGGGGCAAGATACATAATCCACAAAGTTTATTATAGTTGTTTTCATTGTATATCATGAAATCATAAACTACAAAATATTGGAATAAAACTAGAAAAAAATGTTTGATGGTTTTTGCATAGTTGTTTGTTTTTGTGTGATTGGAATAAATATACCGGAGACTGGTGCCAATCCAATGAAGGGTACAAAGTCACAACTAAAAAAGATAAATAGCAAGAGACACTAAAGAACATCAAACTTGATATATCATTTAAAATATAATCAAAATACCTTATTTACAATTCCTGTACTCTTAGTTATCCCTTAATGAGCTTAACAAAATCATATGAAAACACAAAATGATCTATTACAAACATTGTAATAGGTTTCAAAACTTTGTCACATTCATCAAATGATGTTTACATTCACAACAACAAATGTGTTGAAAATATTTCATAATAAACATATTTTATGAAATTTTCCATACATTAATGGAGACATAAAATTGAACATGAGTATTCAATAACCTCTATAATGCTCTAACTATTGAAAAAATGTTTTCATTGATGTTAAAGGAGTAATGTCAAAGAATATTATCCTTGATGTCAAAAGGTGTTCACTGATGTCCAAGGAGTAATGCTAGCCGAACAATGAGAATTAAATGTAATCGTACTTGTATATCAAATCATTTTGAGTATATTTAAGAAGACTGGCTATAGTATTCTTGTAATATCATGCTTGTATCTATTCATGTTGATAGAGGTAATTTAGAAGTTTGATTTGGAATGTTTGAGGTTAGTTACTTAAGGGAGAGAGATTTCTTTGGCAACATATTCATGATCTGTATTTCTTCTTGGAGGTGAATTTTGGTCTTCAAATTATATGAGAGTATGTCTACACATGTTCTATCTTATTCCAGAGTTTTTGGGAGTTATGTTCGACATGTAAAAAGTTTGAAGTAATAGAAGGGTCATTGTGCTAGTTATTTAACCAGTTGTTGTTCTAGAACTATGCGGCATCAACTTGAAGTGTGTGACCTCTAAAGATAGCATGGGCAGGTAAAATAGGTCTAGGTTAAGGTTCCTATGAAAGCACATGACATCATGCTATTTTAGCGGCAACAAATTTGATTTAGGACCAACCTACTACATGTTTCGTGTAAATTCAAATTTAGGTCCATCTTAGCCAACTTGGTTAGTCGTAGATGGTGTTATGGATTCCTGGTTGACATGAATTAATGCTAATGTAGTGTGTTGTATATAATCAACATAGCTTTAGATCTCACTTGACATGATAGATTGATATGTATGTACTTGCATGTGTGTGAGTGTGAGAGTAGTTGTGCAAGCAAGTGTTATTCAATGTGAGTTGCATCTCAATCATTGTGCGCCATAATCAAAAGATCATAAGGAGTGTAGGAGAGTACCTGAGACAAGATCAAATCTTGTGTAAACTATGTAATCAACATTGAAGTTTTGCAAGCTTTATCTTTATAATCTGGTAGGACTGGTGTCCTACTTGTTGAGTTGATGCCTAGGTCTTTGTATTGGGGATTGGTGTCTCTAGTAGGTTTGTGCCTACAAACACAGCAGGGGATTGTTGTCTCCAGTAGGTTGGTGCCTACTTCATAACTATAACATATTCATTATTTCTATAAGGTTGGATTTGGACAGTAGAGCTCCAAGCAACTGTTCTCACCGTAGTTTTTCCCATTTTGGATTTCCACATCTATTTGGTGTTCATTATGTGGATGTGTGTTTCTATGATTGTTTGATTGATATTATTTACTTTGGCTCGTGTTTGATGTTTTATGCTTGTAGATACATGTTGAATTAAAGATTTTTAAATAGATTTGATATATTGATTCACCCCCACCCTCTCAATATATTGTGTGCCCTTCAATTGGTATCAGAGCTAAGTTCCTTTGAAAGGGATTAATAGATTAAGGTAGATTTGGGATGACACACTTCGTGGCTCAAGAAGGATTATGGTTTTTGGAAATTAAGGATGTAATCATATCTGATGGCCCCTAGGGTTTGAGGTTTGGCAATTAGTTGTGGATGGATATGAGATCCCTAAAAGTCCTCCAAGAGATCAAGTCAGAAAGAAGGCTTGTGAAAATAATGCTAAGTAAAGGAATACTATTTTATGTGGTTTGTCTAACTCCGAGTTTGTAAAGACCATGCATTGTAGGACAACTAAGGAAGTATGGAGTAAGATACACAACATCTATGAAGGTTGTGAAAAAGGTCAAACAAGCAAAGCTTCAAACTCATCGAGGTTAGTTTGAAAGTATGAAAATGAGGGAAGAGGAAAACATTGCTATATTTTTGCTCTAGTTTGATGAGGTTGTCAACTCTATCAGAGTTCTTGGTGAAGAACTGAGAGAAGGTATGATTGTGAAAAAGGTACTCAAATCCCTTCCTAAAAGGTTTGATGCAAAAAAAAATTCTATTGAAGAAGCTAAATATTTGAATTCACTAACTATGGATGAGTTACATAGACTCTTAACTACCTATAAAATGAGAATTGATAGTGACAAATCCACAAGGAAGCGACATTCAAAGCATCTAATAAGCAAGTTGATCTAGATTTGAAGATGATGGATCAAATTTGGAGGAAGCAAACTTTGTCAGGAAGTTGCACAGGGGTTTCAAAAAATATAAAGGTAAGTTTTCTTTCAAATTTTGTAATTATGGTGATGTAGGACATTTCATGGCTAAGTGTCCATACAAAGATTCTAACAATGTTGAGAAAAGCATGGAAAGAAGTCATTTTTAAAATAAAATAAAATTGAGAGGAATTAGAAAAGTTTCTTCATCAATGAGGAAGGCTATTCTTCTGATGATGAGGATCAGACATCTCTAGAGATGGAGAGAAGACAATATTCATGGCTATGGAAACTATTAAAGATGCAGAAATGAATTTTGAAAATGATCATGATGAGGTAGATCTTGTGGAAGAGTTTCTCTCTGTTGGAAAAGAGATTAAGAGACTAAAGAAAATAATTGCTGGGGAAGTGAAAGATAAAGACAATTTATCTCAAAATCTTGAGAAGGCGGAGAAGATGATCATTGACTTGAAGATTCAAGCAAAAGAAGCAAAGAGGATTGAAGAAATTTTGACTAAAAGGTTATTTTCAAGAAACAAGGATTGTGAAAAGCTTGAAGTAGAAATTGTGTCATTAATGAAAGATCTTGATAAAGTAAATCATCAACTAAAGATGAAATTTAGAAAGAGCATTGGGATCTTGGATTAGATAATAGATGGCCAAAGATCAACACATATCAAAACCAGACTTGGTTTTACTAATATGTAGAAGAACAAGGTGAATGAGCAACTTGTGAAGCTTGCTAATGAGAATCCAAAATAGATTGGTTCCAAAAGTTCAAAGTCTGAAAAAAGTGTAGCAATCAATGATAATAAGGTACAAAATGATGGTTTCATCCAAGTGTAAAGACAAAATAGAAGATCCAAAAGAGAATTTCAAGGGACAAGGATACAATACCAACTTCAATCATTATATTTCTAGTTACTATTTTAATTGTAATCATTTTGGTCATAAGGTTGTGAATTGTAGAAGGGATTCGGTAAAAAGAAATAACTTTTTTAACAGTAATGCATTTGCACCTTTGTACAATTTCAATATTATTTATCCCAAATGCAACAATTTTGGATATATTGCTAGAAATTGCAGAAGCAATTTTGTGAGTCCTCCTCTATCGAAAACAAAAGGAAATCAATTCAAAATGTCAAAATAATGAAATAGATAAGTTTTTGAAAAAGAAACCGAAGGAGAATAGATAAAAGAAATCCATGTTGGCTTAAACTACATTACATGCTCAAACAGAGAAGAATCTACAAATCATTGATCCAATGGATGTTCAAGTCACATGACTAGAGACAAAAGTAAGTTCATGCATTTCAAGAAGTTTGATGGAGGATCTGTAACTCTTGAAACAATTCTATTGCTAAGATTACCGATAAGGGTACTTTGAATCTTGATGGTGGTAAGACAAAAAATCATGATGTTCTATATGCTAAAGGATTGCAACATTATCTTCTAAGTGTAAGTCAAATGTGTGATAAAGGTTACAATCTTTTATTTAGTGCTAAAGGTTGTGAAATAAGAAAGACTAATACCAGTGAGTTAATTGCAGAAGGAAGCAAGATTGATAGTGATGTATATCATCTAGTGAGTTGAATGGGTAAATTATTTTTGATATATAGAGAGAGGAGAGTTGGCTCTAGCACACAAGATTGAGACACATCAATTTTGATGATATTGTGAAGATTAGTTCAAAGTGAATGGTCAAAGAAATTCCAAAGAACAAGAAGCCTCAGTCTACCGGCTGCAAACCATGTCATGAGGGAAAATAGACAAAGACTAGATTTCCTAATAAGGAATATTCTACAACAAGGCCATTGGATTTGATTCATATGGATCTATGTGGACCAATGAGGACAAAGAATTTACAAGGTGATAGGTATTTCATTATGCTTATTGATGATTATTCTAGAATGGCTTGGATTAATTTTTAAAAGAAAAATCAAAAGCTTTTGAGAAGTTTAAAGCATTCAAGGCAATGGTTGAGAATGAAACCAGAAGGACAATCAAATGTTTGAGATCACATAGAGGTGGGGAGTTCAATTCTAACAAATATGATGAATTATGTGAGATGCATGGGATCCGGAGAATTTTCTGCTCCTAGGACTCCATAGTAAAATAGAGTTACAAAAAGGAAGAACCAAAAAGTACAAGATATGGACATAACAATGTTAAGTTTGTCAAGTTTACCAGATATATATTGGAGAGAAGTAGTTCAGACTGTAGTGTATTTTTTGTACAGAGCTTAGATCAAACCTCAGACTAATAAAACACCTTATGAACTATGGAGAGGAAGACCAACTTTAGTTAGACATCTCAAGATATTTGGAAGCAGTGCTACATCAAAAGGGATGAAGAACATTTGGGTAAGTTTGATTCTAGATTTGATGAAGGTATTTTTTTTTGTTATTCTATGACAAGAAAAGTATATATATGTTATAATAAAAGGTTGCAAAGAATTATGGAAAGTGTCAATGTAAGTGTTGATGAAACAATACAATCTAATGACATTCGAGAAGAAGAAGATAATGAAGATCCAATCTGCAACAATGACTAAGACTCAAAATTTGATTCCGAGAATACAATTACAAAGACTCTGGCTAAGTAAGTGTAGAAGAATCATTTTGAGGATCAAATCATAGGAGATAAGGATAGTACATTTTAGACCTAGAAAATACTTTAAAGGGAAAATGAACAAGTAACTTTTTCCTTATTATCAAAGATTGAACCAAATTATTATACAAAAGGAAAGCAAAGAGAAAAGTTGGATAGATGTTATGGAAGAAGAGTTAACTCAAATAAAAAAAAAATGAAACTTTGGAATTGGTTCCAAGACCTAAAGGCAAGAATGTTATTGGTACCAAATGGGTCTTTAATAACAAGTTGAATAAAGATTAAAAAGTGATTCAAAATAGGGCCAAAATTGTGTGTAAAGGATATGCTTAGGTTGAAGGACTTGATTTTGAAGAGAAATTCGCTCCAATAGCGAGATTGGAAGCAATCAAAATGTTTTTGGATTTGTCAACATTCAAGAATTTCAAATTATATCAGATGGATGTGAAGGTTGCATTTTTTAATGGAGGATTAGAAGAAGTTTACATAGAACAATGAAAGGATTTCAATGTTCAAACAAATTGAATTTTGTGTGTAGGCTGAAGAAAGCTCTTTATGGGATCAAACAGGCTCCTAGAGCATGGCATTCCAAATTGGACATATATCTACAATAGCAAGGGTTCCATAGAGGTAGTGCAAATATCAATTTGTACATAAAAAAAGGTGATCAATTGTTGATTGTTGTGTATTTTGATGACATCATTGTTGGAGGTAGTAGTGATGCTATGTGTAAAGAGTTTTGAGATGCAATGTATCTGAGTGAGTTTGAAATATCAATACTTGGTGAATTATATTTCTTTCTTGTTTTACATATTTCTCAATCAGACAAAAGCATATTCATTTCTCAGAACAAGTATATAAAAGAAATGTTAAGAAAGTTTAAAATGGAAGAATGCAAGTCGGTGAGTACACCTATGGTTATTGGGTTTAAATTGAGTAAGGAGGATGAATCTGTTATGGAAAACTAGACTTTCTATAGATCTATGATTGGTAGTTTATTATATGTGACTGCATCTAGACTAGATATAACGCAAGTAGTTGGGATGGTAGCTAGAATTCAAGCAACACCTAAGGAAACTCGTGTTAAAGTAGTAAAAGGGATATTCATATATTTGAAGGCTACAATGGATTTTGGTTTGTGGCATCCTGAGAGTGAAATTTTCACTCTGACTGCATACACAGATGCAGATTGGACAGGAAGCATAGATGATCGAAAGAGCACAAGTGGTGGAGCTTTATTTCTTGGTGGTAGTCTTGTATCTTGGTTAAGCAAGAAGTAGGATTCAACTTCCTTATCTAAAACATAAGAAAAATACATTGCAGCAGCTTCATGTTGCACTCAAATTTTATGGATGAAGCAAAAATTGAAAGAGATGAATATAGAGTTTGATGAATCCATCTCCATTTTGTGTGATACTACTAGTGCTATAAAATTTTCAAAGAATTTGGAAATGCACTCAAGGACAAATCATATTGCAATCAAGTATCATTTTCTAGGAGAGAAGGTTGCAAAAAAGAAGTGAAGTTAGAATATGTTGAAACAAGGAGCAAGTAGCAGACATTTTCACAAAATTGCTTCCTAAGGAGACTTTTGAGTTTCTCTGGAAGAATTTGGGAGTTGTGGCTCCCTCCTCCTAAATTAAGAGGAAGTATAGGCTGAGGGGGAGCATTGTCTCCCTTCCGCAAGAAGACTTGGTGGTCTTGTGGATTTTTTCTGAAGTAGCATAGTATGAACTCAGGGGGAGTCTATCTGGGAGACAAGTTTTTGGATTATATAGTGAGAAGTTGAATTTTTACATTGATGTAAAAGGGGGAAAAATAAAAAATGACACTCAAAATGCTAAATCATCTAAGGTGAAAAATAATTAAAGTGATGTGGCTTCATGATCCTAACATATTAGATTTATTTGTGTTTGTATCAACAATATTTTGTTGTTTACCATCAATGATAAAGGGGGAGATTTTTTAGCAGATTTTATCATTGATGTCAAAGGAGTAATGCCAAGTAATATTGTCCTTGATGTCAAAAGGTTTTCACTGATGTCCAAGGATTAATGCTGGCTTAATAGTGAGAATTAATGTAATTGTACTTGTATATAAGAGAATTTTGAGTATATTGAAGAAGACTAACTATAGTACACTTACAATATCATGCTTGTATCTATTCATGTTGATAGAGGTAATCCAAAAGTCTAATCCAAAATGTTTGAGGTCAGTTACTCAGGGAAAAGATACATCTCTGGAAACATATTCATGATCTGTATTTCTTCCTGAAGGTGAATTTTGGTCTACATATTGTATGGAGATTATGTCTACACATGTTCTATTTTATTCTATAGTTTCTGGGAGTTATGTTCAACATGCAAAAGGTTTGAAGTGACAGAAGGGTCATTGTGTTGGTTATTTAACATGTTGTTGTTCTGAAACTATTTGGCAGCGACTTGAAGCATGTGACCTCCAAACATAGTGTGGGGAGGTAAAATAGGTCTAGGTTAAGGTTCCTAGGAAAGCACACAACACCATGTTCTTTTGGCAGCGATAAATTTGATTTAGGAGTGAATTGCTACATGTTTTGTATAAATTTGAATTTAGGTCCATCTTAGCTGACTTGGTTAATTGTGAATGGTGTTAAGGGTTCTTGGTCAACATGAATTAATGTTAATGTATGTAGTGTAGAAAAATGTACACCTTTTCACACTATGTTTTCATCCCCTTAATTAATTGGACGTGATTAAGCCTTTAATTGGCTCAATTATGTATTCACAAGCCTAATTAATTTCATTTTTTTGAAAGGGAAACCCACTTTTAATCAATGCATACACTTAATTACACATCTTGGAAAATGTGTGTCCTAAGTTTAGGGCCTAGGACCCATTTTCCCAAGGGAAAATGGGTCTCCCTTAAGTCTTGGATCCCATTTTTTAATATGTTTTTGGTGGCATTTTAATGATCTAAATTCAAATTGCAAAGATTGGCTTGTGGTGTTTAATTGTCAAGTAATCAAGGAAACACCTATAAATACAAGGTCTTTTTATCAATTCAAACCTAAGCATTACTAAGTGGCATGATTCAAATTTCACAAGAGAAAATATTATTGTCAAGAGCATTGAAGAGTAGATTTATTAATCATCTATAACAACATTCAAGATCCTATCATGATGTCAAGATTTATGTGTGTTCATGTATTTTTTTGAGCTAGCATTGTGATGTAGGTTTCAAGTTTCAACCAAGTGTTCAAGCATCAAGATCTATCAATCAATCAAGCCATTTCATGCAAGATCCAATCCTTAGAGTGATGTGTTAGACTTCAGTCCACTAAGGGAATCCATGAAAGGGTTTGGTGAGGTGTAACAAGCTTTTTCCATTCATCAATTCCTTCCTTTTATCATTATTCCATTATCAAGGTTTAATTACCAAACTAGGGTTTGACCAAGGCAAACCCTTATCCACCAAAAATAAAAATAAAATCTTCTCTCTCTGTGTTTGCAGATTTGCAAGTGAAGAAGGATTGAAATTGGATCAAAAGTGCAATTTTGCAAAGTTGTTAAAGTTGTCATCAAAGTTTTCAAGACACGAAAACTCACCTATAGGTTTTATTTCTAGATTTTTTACAGTCAAACTTGGGGGGAATTAGAAGCTTAGATCCGAGATTTGAGGACTACAAAAAGAATTTTCAAACCCCTATACAGAGACCCATTCGCCCCTAGACAAATATGTCCTTTAGTAGAGCTTGAAACCCACTTTTAGAGATAAGTACACACCATCCTAACATTCTCAAATCTGCTAGTTAATGGTTGTTTCTATCAATGTTATCATAATACTTTGTATTTCAAGTGTTAAATCTTATAGGTTTGATTGCTAAAGCACTTTTATTCTTCTCCCCAATTTTTTTTTCAGTCATTTTTATCATAAGGAAGTCAAGGAAACATAGTGTCCAAACCTAGGGTTGACTCACCTTGAGGGTTACAAGTCAATTATAATCATTTGTGGTACTATCCCTCTTCCTAATGAACATGGAAATGGTGGATTTGTGATTAGGTGGACACCCCCTTTTGCTTTTGGCATAGGTCCCTCATTTCACATCACATTTTTAGGTCTCCTATCCATCTTCCTCATTTTCATATGTTTCATTTTGGTGAACCTAAGCTTGTACATCCTAAATTTTGATTTGGAGACATTCAAAACCCTAGATCTAGGTTTGTATTAGTGTGTTTTACATTAGTGTTCTTTGCATTGCATTTAGGGTTTAATTTTGCATGTTTGCATCATTTAAATTCATAAAAAAATAAAAAAATTGCATTAATTTTGCATACATCTTGTATTTTGGTTGCATCAAGAGTGTCCTTCAGTCATTTAGATTCAAATTTTAGTTCAAAATTGCATCTCAAAAGTTGTCACTTTTTTCGCTATTTGTCACTAATTGCACTTGCATTAAGACACCTAAAACAAGAAAAAATTATCATAGAATTCAATCTACAACCTGAAATAGATAACTCAAACATCAAACCATAAACACAAACTTTAATTTTTCAACCCCTGTACAAAGACCCATTTTCCCTTGGGTGAACCTATCCTTGTATAGGTTCTTTTTCAAATTTTTGGGCATCATTTTGTATCTATTTGCTTAATTTCATTTTGATGTTAGATCTATATTTCATTTTTACAAAATAGGAAATTCTATACTATCTTGCATTAAGTTCAATTGGTAAAATTAAGTGCATTGTTTGAAATCAAAATTGGCATTAAAAAGACATCATTTTCAAGTTTTTTCATAGCATAATCAGTAAATTATCATGTTCCAAATTTGAAAATTGAAAAATATTTTTACATACTTACATTGTGATTCCTAATTTTGGGTGTTAGTTACATTTGCATAGTACCTTTTCTCCATTTTGGGTGCACTTTGGTTTGGTGAAACTTGTATGAGATTCACAACCTGGTGTCCTATTGCCAATACTTTAGTGAGATGTAGTTCGAGACTCATATCATCCCATGCTAGTACATCCGTCATGGATCTTGAGTTTTCTAACTCTTACACTCATAGTGTTGACACTAGTCAACCCATTATGAACCATAGCTTTTATACCATATTTCCCATGAATACTTTACCAACAATCAATGTAATTGATGTTGACACAATGGTTGCTAATGTCCCTCAAGAGAAGCTAAAAAAATGGATGAAGAATTAGAAAAACTTAAAAAGAATTGTGAGTGTTGAATACATTGTTGGTATTGTGGTTCTTGTCATAGATAACATGAGGAAATGCTTGATAATGAACAAGGAATATAAATTATGTGTAGCCTAGCTCATATCATTGACAATCATGTTCCTATAATGGCTAGTTGTGGTCAAACTTTGGGGTACACTCAAAGTCAAGGTGGAAATATAATTCCCCCCCTACAATTGTGGCCTCTATTCCTACATACACTCATCCAACTATTACTACAATAAGGCAACCCACTAGCAATGTCAATACAAATTTAGGTATTTCCACTGGGAATCCTTTTAGCTTTGTGAATTCAAATCTCATATCTCCTAATCCATCACCTCTCACAAACTTGCAATTCACTTGTCCTTCCAACACATACACACCTCCACCTTATTCACCTCCATCTCAAAACACAACCAATGATTTCATCCTTAACCAAATTTTGTAAAATGTTTCATCCCTCCAACAACAAATTTCCAAATTGTACCTGTAGACACCTAAAAACGGTCTGGAGAATCTAATTAATTAAATACGACTTATTTGATTAATTTATCTTAAATTCATCTACTTAGTAAATAAATAGAAATATTTATTTATATTAAGTTCATTATTAATTCTTCTATTTCTCTCCTAATTAAATAAACAAAATTAAGAACTTTGTTTTATTTAATTATTATCATCATATTATTTCTCTCTTAATTAAATAAACAAAATTAAAAACTTTGTTTTATTTAATTATTATCATTATTACTTCTTTTACACTTCTATCATAAATTAAATACACAACTTAAATAATTTGTGTTATTTAATTACCTCATCACATTTCTTCTTAATTAAATAAAGATATTCTAAAATCTTTTATTTAATTATCATTCTCCATTTGTTTTAATTTAATAAACAAACCCTATAGTTTGATTTATTAAATTATTCAATCCTCTTTTTGCTAAATTTAAATAAATTTAAATTATTTAAATTTATGCATAAATTTTATACCACTATTCACTCACCAATAAAATTAAATTTTCAAAATTTAATTAATGGCACTGTCATTCACGGGAAGAGCTTCGGGGACAAACCTGCAGGAAGTTCTCTCAACCACCTTCCACCCACCTTCCCTCTTATCTTGCCTGGTGTTTTCATGGGGAGAAACCATCCTCCATGATCAGCTCCATCTTCTCATCCCATGCCCTTCAATTCTCGAGATTGAATCACAGCCCCTTATCCCGTATCCCTGTGCAATTGTGCTGCCGTGAAAGCTATAAATACAGCTCTTGGGCTATAGGAAATGGGATCCCAACTTATGCAATCTTACTCTGCAGGTTTTCCAAGCATCCAAGCAATCAAGCATTCAACATTCAATCAAACATCCATCCAACATCTCAATTATGGCAGTTTACAGTATTTTCCTTCTTAGAAGCTTTGCTGTAGAATCATTCTAGTTGCATAGTTAATCATATTAGAATAGAATAACTTAATTCTCATTCTCTAAGTGTCATTTCAATAATCTAATTAGCTTCTAAAATCTGAGAGCAAAGTAGATTAGAGAGATCTTTGGAGTTAGAGAGCAATAGGACAGCTTCAGAGGTTCCTGCATTTAAATTAGTTTAAATTCTCTTGAATCTTTGCTATTATGTCTTATTTAGAAGTGTAGATGCATGTTTAACTTGTTTTCCCCATTCTACTGCTTACAAATTGGTGCCACCGTGGGGCCTAACCCCATATTTTGATTAATTTTTGAGAAAAGTGTTCTACAGGTATCAGCGTGATAGTTTTCGCAGAACTGTGACTTTTTACAGTGCGCTGGGTTTCTGTTACAGTGCGCCAGGTTTCTGTTACAGCGCACCGGGTTTCTGTTATAGCGCGCCGAGTTACTGTTCCAGCGTGCCGCTTCACTGTTTCAGCGTGCGCTTCACTGTTTCAGTGCGCCGCTTCACTGTCCTTAAAATCACTTTCTTTTTATCTGGATCCGACGCGTATGCGGCCAGATTTTGTTTTTGTCTAATTTTGAATAAAATTTACCAATCCTAGGATAGAAATGGATAAAATTTATCAATCCTAGGATAGAAATGGATAAAAATTGATCAATCCTAGGATAGAAACTTCACATTTTTTTTTGGGATTAAAATTGAACATCATGCTTTTTATGGAGCAATATCTCCATATAGATTAGATCATTTGTCTTTTGGGTTTTAAAAGTGAACAATTTCTCTGCTGTGATTGGGTGATAGGTTTATGCTCTCCCCTTTACTGGGTGCATCATAATACCAGACTCACTATAATTTATGCATTTTAGAGCTTTTTTTAAAACCTTTAGATAGGCCTGTCGTAGTGAGAAAAAGTACTCACCCTACGAGAACGACCTGAGTGGGGACAGCCAAAAGCCATGGTATTCCAACCCACTTAAAAATTTATGTGAATTTGGGGAAACCCTCTTTCAACAGAAGTGTGTAGGATAATCATCCCCAAAATCTTTGTTCTAAAGATTGGGAGGTCTCTCAAGGGAGTTTATCCATTTGCTGCTCCGAACGGAAACCCTATCTAAGAACCTAGAACTAGAAGCACGCTTGTCAGTTTCTAAACATTTTAATACTCGGTGGTGCAGGGGCGGGGAAGAATCTACCCTCAAGCACTCACGATATAATTGCTAAGGACTATTTGCTCAGGGGATCTGGTATCCACTTCCGTCACTCTAAGTACGCACCTGGAAAAGACAAAAACACGGGCGCCCTCTAGGGGGTGACATGGCTGTATGAGTCGACGCAATTCCAAGCTATGGACCGTTCGAGTATATAACGATGACCTTTTGTCTCTAGGAGTGAGTCTATCTGAAGTGTCTTATCTGTTATAAACCAGTGAAAATAAAAAATAATCATGCTTGATTCTTAAGAACATACACTATTTGTTTAGATTCTAGGATTTTTAAAGACAACCATTCTATTCTTGCTTACTATGCTTTCTCTCATTAAATTTAGATAAGATCATCACAAAAAAAAAAAATCCTCAAAATCAAAACACTTGTGGAATTCTCATGATTCGAGATTGGGTATCCACCAAGTTTGTCAAGAAATCTCTTGTCAAACGAATTAGAAAACCAAAGAAAACACTTGCATACAAACAACTTCTGAGAAAGCAACGATTTCTATATCAAAGTAGGAAAGTTCTATTCCAACATAAGACTTTTATTCATAGGTATCATGATTTCTCTAGAGGTTATACGGACGACTATGCTATAGCTCCTTAGATTCACAAGAATTTTATCAAAGAAGAGCTCTTAGGCAACACCACAATCACAGTCAAAGAATTCATCCAGAATATATCCCACAACGAGCCATACAATACGATACCAAACCAAGTGAGTTTCATAGAATAAGATAGTTTATGTCTTAGCACCTCATGGTTCTATTTTAGCGCTTTGGGTTTCTGTTCCAGCGCTTAGGGTCTCTATTTTAGCGCTTCAGGTCTCTGTTCTAGCGCTTCAGGTCTCTATTCCACTGTGTCAGGTCTCTGTTCCAGCGCGTCCGGTCTCTGTTCCAGCGCTTTGGGTCTCTATCCCAGTGCGTAGAGTCTTTGTTTTAGCACTTTGTGTCTCTGTTCCAGCGCGTTACTCCTCTATTTTAGCACGTCGTGTCTCTGTTTTAGCGCTCCATAAAGTCAGAAAAATAGAGAGTTGGTAGGAAATTTTGTCAGTTTGCCCATATCGATAACAAGGTTTTCATCAATCCAGAACATTTTTTTTCACAGTCCAAAACACTTGGGTCATACAAAAGGAAAACTTTACCATTACACCTAGATCTTGAAACATCTTGCAAAGTGTCATTATCACCAAATCTGAGATTTTTTGTCAAAATTTCCCTATCAAGGATTTTTATCATCCTTCCATCATGAAACTAGACAAGAACTAAATCAGATTTTAAATCAAAAACCTCGACACTTATCCAATCAACAATCCAAGATCAAAGTCTAGAGTAAAACTCTAACGTTTGTATGCCTATTTTCACACGATCAGCATATCAAAGACAACAACAAGAAGAAAATGAAAGAATAGTAGCCATGGCTGACGAAAACCCTTGGGGATGATATAGCAACACTGATCCTCTCACTAACTCACATGAGAAAGAAATAACTGCAGAGGAAATCGAGAAAGTTCAACAAGACCCTCATTTCCATAAATTTATGGAAAAGATGCTAGAGCAAGATATGGAAAAGTATCTTCTATTATTAGCTGACAAAGGTGCTAAGCTTCCTAAAGACTTTGATGTCAATCAACTCAAGGAAACAACCACACCCAAGACAACTAGTGTGGAAAACCCAAATCAAATAGATGCTTTGACAAAACAAATCCAACAGTTACAATTACAGTTCCAAAATATCCAACAAGGGCCAACAAAGAGATATTCCTTGCAAGACATTTGCCCTTATCCATTCGATCCAAGCATTAACATGATACCATTTCCACGGTATTGTGAATACCCAACATACAACAAATACAATGGGAGAACCGATCCATTTGATCACGTACGGGAATTTCGAGCCATGAGCATAGAGTTTGCACACGAGGACTCTTACTTACTACGATTATTTCCAAGAAGCTTAGGAAACACTTGCATGGAGTGGTTTTCTAAATTGGAACCTGGGATTCAATCCTTTGAAGAACTAATCAATAGGTTCATAACACACTTCTCATTCAACATCCAACATGGGGTAACCTTAAAAGAACTCTACAACACCAAACAAGCAAAGGGTGAAAAGTTTCTTTCCTTTCTCCAACGATGGAGAAGGCTATTTGCTAAATACCCTAGATCTATTCCTGAAGAGGAGAAGATAGAGATGTTCATTGATAACTTAGTGGATGACATGAATTACAGATTGGATTTACAATGTCTATCTACATTTGAACAAGTTATCGAAAAGGGGCTCAAAATCGAAGAGGCTCTCATCAAAAGAGGAACGATCAAACACTTCATTGAGGGTTCAAACAATAACAATTCCTCTAACAACAACAACGAAAAGCCAAGATTTTGGCAAAAGAACAAGAATACTGATACCATGATCAATACACACACATCTAAACCAGTATTCACCTTGACGCCAACCCCTACAAACAAACAAAACAATGGTCTTAATGTCAAACAAAGTAGTGATCAAGGGAATAATCAGAACAGTGGAGAAACAAAAACTCAATCATTCCAACGACCATCCAATAAACGAAAATTCACACCGTTAGGACAATCATTGGAATCAGTCCTCAAAGAACTTTTAGACGAAAAACTCATTCAAGTACAAGAGGCTAGAAATTGGGACCCTCAAGTCAAACCATCATGGTGGAATGACTTACATTACTGTCACTACCATCAAAATAAAGGCCACATGACTGAAAATTGTTGGCAATTAAAACATGCAATACAAGACCTCATAGATCAAAAGAAAGTATTTGTAGAGGGACACCAAACAAACAAAGATCATACGACGTTCAAAAATCCTCTACCCAATTATCAGAAGGGAGAATCCTCTTCTACAAACACCAAAGGTAAAAACGTTGGTTATGTTTATGACACAACGATCCTTTTTTTTTTTGCTGCCAAAGAGGATGAAGAGTTATGCAACCAAATCAATCAGAACAATGACATTACATCTACCAATTTGGTACAACAAATGGAAAATCTGAAAACCAAATTAACGTAATCACACTTAAAGGGAAACAAGAGTACCAACCAGTTAATGCCACAACAAGGGCACAATCCAAAGTTATATTGAAAGGAGCATCAATATCATCCCCATCTGTGGATCCTCCCTCTAATCAATATAATCTCATCAATCAATTGCAGAAAATACCGACACAAATATCCATCTTGGAACTTTTAAAGATTTCCCCATCACACAAAGAGGTTCTTGAACAAGCTCTTGTATCAACCACGGTACCTAACAATTTGGATGTGTGTCAGTTCCAAGCTATGGTGGGACATCTATCTGCACCTCATTGCCTTTCATTTTCCAAACATGATGATGTATCACTCACCCATCCGCATAATTCCGCCCTTCACATTGAAGTCCTCATCCATAAACACCGTGTAAAGCGTGTCCTAATAGATGGAGGGGCTGGTTTAAATATTTGTACCTTAAAGCTGATTCGTGCACTAGGATACTCAGAGGAAGCCATTGATACAAGAAGAAAAATCACAATCAAAGCATATGATGAAGAAAGGTCCTCTAAAGGGTTGATCATATTACCCATTCAAGTGGGACCTATTGTCCAAAAAGTGGTTTGCCAAGTCTTAGATAGAGAACTGACATACAACATACTGTTGGGACGCCCTTGGATACATGATATGCAAGCAGTACCTTCTACCTATCATCAATGCCTAAAATTTCCTGTCAATGGACAGGAGGTAACAATCACAGCAGACTACAATGGCACCCAAGCTTGTCATACATTGAAGACATCTCAGGATACATTCATACCTCACAATAGAGAAGTTAGCACATCAGATGGTGAGCAACAACAGAACTTCATATCAAAGTGGCTTCCACAACAACAAAAATCACAAGAGATAACGGTGACACAATCTAACCCTTCAAATGTTGAAGAACAATTGGCTCCACTCTCACATCAATTCACCAAGGAAGTACAAATAAGTGACAAAGGAATAAGTGAATATGGTGTTGGACACTCATTTCATCTATCACAAATGTTACCCTCCTTACAAACGTATGGACAGCCGTCTACAATCACCCAAAATTTAGAACAATCTACAACAACATTAGATGGCAGATTTGTAAAAGCCAGGAACTTAGATGAAGAATCAAAAGATAAGGCCATACTGAATTGGCTTTATAAGGATGAGGAAGCTTCCACTTCCACAAGTAATATCATAGAGACGAATCAATATGGAAAGGGAAAAACTATTCTGGAGAAGATGGGATATTCAGGACAGGGACCTCTTGGGTTAAGGAAACAAGGCATAACAGAACCAATCCAGCCTCTTACACTCCAACATAAGGATAAAACGAGACTAGGATATGCAGCAGAACAAGGATCTCTTGATCAAGGGAAACAAAGTGTAACAGAACCAATCCAAGTCCTCGCAATTCAGCAAAATGGTAGAACTGGACTAGGATACACCGAAGAAGCAAGAGCATAAATCACTAATAAAACTGAGGAGCGTATTCTTCAAATATGGGATAACTCTGAAACAGATTCAAATGAATATGAGTGGGACAACTTATCAGATGTTTCCTATGAAGATATTCAGATTGACATTATCAAAAAGTATACCCCGAAACGCGAGGAGGGTCAAAGCTCGAGTTTTAATCCTATTGTCTTTGAAACAAAAAATTTTGATGACTCAAGTGAAGATGAACAGACATCGATTGAGATAAATGATGTGGAAGAAAATACCTTTGTAGGCCTCGACATAACCACTAACAACCTAGATGACATTTCCGTCCGAGCTTTCACAATCGCTGACCTCAACCCATCTAATGATTTGTTGCCTTTACTGCATCCCGAGCTTATCGAATGGGAACCCCAACACCCTATTGATCTCCCTATTTTTGACAATGATTCTACCATTATTAACTACCTTTGCTGTGAGGAATCCGATACTTGTTCTACCAATACTTCTTTTAACGATGCTTTTAGGTAGGAGGATGCCAAGCCTTTCAGTTGCAAAAATATGAAAGTAAAAAATGGATCTAATGGTGAAAACCTGATCCGGTGGACATTTTTTAGTGGAAATTGAAGTGTCTTATTTTTCTCCAGAATAAGCACCATCAGAAAGAGCTCAGCGTCCTGATTCTAACGCAACTCAAACGGAGCAAAAAGGAGTCCGTTTGCATAAGTTATGGCCAGTCAAACCTTCGGTCAAACTGGGATTAGGGGCATCCGGGAAGCGAAAAAAATGGTTGTTTCAGAAGTCAACAAAAGCAGCGTCAAGTCGAAGAGCTCGTCAAGACAGTTCCGGCAACGTTTGTTTCGTCGAAATCCGACATCGGAGGCTCAACTTATCGTCAGTCAAAGATCGTGCTATGAAGGGTTGACTTTGACCGTACAGATGCTGACATCAGCATTCCGTACTGTACGGATAGTGAAGTGGACGGGCTAGAATTTGACACGTGGCATCTCTGTCATCATCGTACAGACCCAATGGGAGGTTGACACATGGCATCCGTACGCCACGTCATTAGCACTGTCAGCATGCCACGTCAGCGTCTTGTCAGCATGCCACGTCAGCAATCAGTTTGCACAGTCAGCGTGCGTCGGCCTCCACATCAGCGCTCAGTTGGCACACAGTCGGCATGCCACGTCATCGGACACGTCAGAACCCAGTAGTAGACACATCAGCGTCTTCGGCAATTCATGTGTCGCCACGTGGCGAGGTCTCGGTGTGCCACGTGTCCCTTCATTTTTCCTCCATCGTCGGCTTGGTTGTGATCGTTTGCAAAATATTTGGATGGTTGGTATGGGACTCGACCTCATAACCACCCGAGTGCGAGATTTTAGGTTGACCATTCCACCAAAACACTAGCGGCTAATTATAGTTGAAGTCAGTTTTGTTTTGTTGTTAGCAAAATGGAAATTGGCTATAAAAAGCCAGCGGCCGTGGTTGAACCCCCGACCGCCGGCCTATTAAAAGGCATTGCTACCGTTGAGCCATCGAGACAGTTTGAAATATATGTGGCGTCGGTGCTTTTTGTTGATTTGTTTAAAACCGAATTCCCTTATTTTTAAATAATTCCCCAAAATTGTTTGACAACAATCCTTTTAAAGGATTAAATCTAACCAATGTAGATAATAGTAGCCCGGGAACAAGTGAATTAGGGACTTAGAATTAATAATGGGATTTTTGATAAAGATTTACAAAGATCTATTATGATTATGAGATTTTGAAGATTTTATGTATTTGGAGAGATAAGGTATCATTGTCAAATCTTTTGTTGAGAACCAAACGAGAAAATTTTTATGTATTTAAAGGGGCTTGAGGTGAGAGTTGGATACAAGTTTTTTTTCAGGTGATGAAGTCCTAATGCTGAGGCGTCAAAAGAGAGATCTTGTTGGAGAATTCTTCAGATCATTCTTGCATATCAGAGTGTCGTTACGCTGTCGTAATGCTTGGAGAATGATTGTGGTGCATTGTAATCGATTTTGGAGTTAATCGGATCGATCTCTCTATTGGAGTGGACCCGGAGACGTAGTCACTTTCGTGACGAACTCCGTTATCAACTGTTTGCACTTCTCTTCTTCTCTCTCTTTCTGTCTCTCATTTCCTTCCTTTCTGTTATAATCACCTTGTTAATTCTTTCATTTTGTTATTTCCTTAAGTTAATTTCGATTTAGTTAACTTGAAATAATCATTGTAAAGCATTGTAATTAGCGACCATCATTATGTAAAACATTGTAAAGTTAAAGCATTTTAAATCTTGCAATCTGATCTCTGGATCTATCACGGATCGAAGTTGGTATCGGAGCTCGGTTATTCATTATTTAAGTTATTTGTTTTTGAATACTATGAGATCGAGGATTGAAGAAGGGTGAAGACAAGCTCGAAAACACAACCACGAGATCGGAAGTGTAGAATATTTCGAAGATGTCGGAGTTTGGAATGGGGTTCTTTGAAGAAATGAGTGGCGGAATTTCAAGAGGCATTCCTTGAGGATGAAGGCTAAAGGTGAACATTCTTTTCGGAGAGACAAGAGCGAGAAGGAATGTGAAGAAAGGTTAAATTCAAACAAGAAGATGTAAAAGACAAGAAAGAGAACAACATGAAGATGGTGGCAAGCAACCAGATCATCCCTTTTCTTCTTCTCCTCCCTCTTCTCCTTCTCCTTCTCCATCTTCTCCTCATTCTATTTCTTCCAATCCTTTCAAGAGTGGATATAAACCTAAAATAAAACTGGATGTAAAATTTGATTTACCTAAATATTGTGGTGAACTTAATGCTGAAAAATTGGATGATTGGATTCAACAAATTGAGGTTTATTGTAGAGTCCAGAACCTATTAGATGATGTTGATAGGATCCAATTAGCTACTCTTCGTTTAGGAGGTACAACCTTAACTTGGTGGGAGAGTAAGTCTAAGGCAGAAGTTTCACAACATGGTAGAGTCAGTTTAACTTGGGCAAAATTTATTAATGCTCTTAAGAAGCAGTTTTATCCCTTAGGACATATGCAGCAGTTTAATGATGGACTGGCAAATGTTTAGGCAAGGGAAAGGTCAAACTGTCCAAGAGTACACCCATGAATTCAGGAAAAGGGCTATTGCTTTGAATGTTCCTTTGTACACTCAGGACACATTGTTGAAGTACATAGGAGGTTTGCATGCCTACCTTAGGCATTCCATTTTGGTATTGAACCCTTGTAATTTGGATGAAGTGTCTGTTCAAGCTACGCACTTAGAGTCAAGGGGTAAAGGATCTTTTATTGATAAGGTTGATAATGATGTAAAGAAATCTTCTAAGAATGTAGAGACAGGGAAAGGAAAGAAGGCAGCTACAGTTAAGAAGGATGAGAAACTTTCTTGTTCTCATTGTGACAGGAAAGGTCATGATGAAGAACATTGTTGGCAGTTGCATCCAGAACTGAAGCCTAAGTGGGCTCAGAGACGTAATCAGAAACAGAAAGGTAAGGAGAAATCCACAAATGTTGTTATGGATCTTGGTTCAAATTCAGATGATGAGACTAAGATAACAGCGATGGGTCTAAAAGGTAAAGCTCCTATTTCTGGTGTTTCTGTTGCTAGTTGTGCTTCTTCATCTACAGTTAATGATTTCTCCGAAGATATGAAAAGGAATGAGATTTTTCATTTAAGGGTTGGTGCTAAGAACAATAAAATTGATTCACTCATAGATAGTGGTTCTCAAGTGAATTTGATTTCTGAAAGTATTGTAAAGAACTTGGGATTAAAAACTACATTGCATAAGAAACCTTATCCACTAGGCTGGATTTGTGAAAATGATAAGTTGCAAGTAACAAAACAATGCACCTTAAGGTTCACAATCACTAGTAAATTTGTGGATGAAGTACAGTTTGATGTAGTTCCATTGGATATCTGTGGGATAGTGCTTGGTAGCCCTTACTTATATGACAGGAAAGCTATATTCTACAGGGAACAGAATCATTATCACTTGTTTAAAGATGGCATTCAGTATATTGTACATTCTCACAAGATTAAGACTGAACGTTCTTTTGCAAACACAGGACAGTTAAAGAGGGTAATTAATGCAAGTAAAGAATTAACTCTTATGTCTGTCAGTACAAGTGATTCTACACTTGAACTTGGAGTAGCTAACCAGGGTCAGATGTTGCAGGATGCACTTGTAGTATAACATGAGAAAATGATGCTTGAAAGCATTGATGAATCCTTGGGTAAAAATGTTCCTGTTGTAAAGGATCAAATTGTTGTTGACTTATTTTCTTTCATTTCTGCATTGATGTTCAGCTTGATGCTAGTCAATTTTTGTTGGTTAGTGGCTACGACATTGGATGTAGATGCTTATGGAAGTGATAAAGTTATGTTTATGTTCAACAATATTGTTGCAGTCTTCATTGTGCTTGTGAGCCAGGTTTTCAGATGTACAGAGGATATAGGACAAGTGGGGAGGCACGATCCGGTGGACACATTTTTGATGAAAGTGAAGTGTCTTATTTTTCTCGGAATCCAGCACCATCGAGAAGAGCTTTCGAGGCGTCTTGATTCCAACGCAACTCAGCGGAGCAAAAAGTCGTTTGCATAAGTTAGCCAACCGGTCAAAGCTGGGATTAGGGCATCCGAGGCGAAAAAAATGGTTGTTTAGAAGTCAACAGCGTCCAGAGTCGAGAAGAGCTTCGTGAGATGATTGGGAAGCGTTGTTTCGTTGAAATCCGACATCGGACGCGAGAGTTATCGTCAGTCAAAGATCGTGCTATGAAGGGTTGACTTTGACCGTACGGATGCTAACGTGGACATTCCGTACGGTACGGATAGTGAAATGGACGGGTCGAAACTTGACATGTGGCATCTCTATCATCATCGTACGGATCCAATGGGAGGTTGACACGTGGCATCCGTACGCCACATCGCTCAACAGCATCAACATGCCACGTCGGCGTCTTGTCGGCCATGCCACATCAGCTTAATCGGTTTGCACACCCGGTCGTCGTCGGCCTCCACATCGGTCTCGGTTGGCTGCGGTCGGCATCACCCGTCATGGGACGCCGAGCAGTGTAGACACATCGGCGTCTTCGGTAATTCGTAATGGCCATGTGCGGTAAGCGAGGTCTCGGTGTTGCCCGTGTCCCTTCATTTTCCTCCATCGTAGGCTTGGTTGTGATGGTTGCAAAATATTTGGATGGTTGGTATGGGACTTCGACCTCACGCCAACCGCGGTCTTGAATTTTAGGTTATTTGTTCACCAAATCCACTATGGCGGCTAATTATAGTTGAAGTCGGTTTTTGACATTTATTTAGCAAAATGATGGCTATAAAAACGGCGGTAGTTGAACCGTGTAGGCCTATTAAGGCATTACTTCTGGATTGAGCCATGCGAGGCAGTTTGAAATATATATGTGGCGTCGATTGCTTTTTTGTTGATTTGTTTAAAACCGAATGCCCTTATTTTTAAATAATTCCCCAAAGTTGTTTGACAACAATCCTTTTAAAGGATTAAATGTAACCAATGTAGATAATAGTAGCCCGGGAACAAGTGAATTAGGGACTTAGAATTAATAATGGGATTTTTGATAAAGATTTACAAAGATCTATTATGTAAAATGGGGGGATTATGATATTTTTTGAAGATTTTTATGTATTTGGAGAGATAAGGTGAATATTGTCAAATCTTTTGGTTGAGAGCCAAATTGAGAAAATTTTATGTATAAAAGGAGGGTGGAAGGTGAGAGTAAGCATAAGTTTTTTTCAAGTGACGAAGTCTTGAAGCTGTGGAGATAATCGAAAGAGAGGTCTTGTAGAGTTTCCATTCTTGCATATGGAGTGTCATTCGCTGCGAAATGCTTGGAGGCGATGTGGTGCATTATGTCGATTTTGGGTTAATGGGATGGGTCTCTCTATTGAATTGGACGGGAGACGTAGTCACTTTCGTGACGAACTCCGTTATCAAGCGTTGTTTGCACTTCTCTTCTTCTCTCTCTTTCTGTCTCTCATTTCCTTCCTTTCTGTTAAATCACCTTGTTAATACTTTCATTCTGTTATTTCCTTAAGTTAATTTTGATTTAATTAACTTGAAATAATCATTGTAAAAGCATTGTAAAAGATAAGCATTTAAATACTGCAATCTAGTCTAGATCCTATACATATCAAAACCATTCTATGGCAGTATTTGATCCTAAAATAGTAAAAACAAAGAACACATCCAATGGTGAAAACCTCATTGAGGCACCAAAGGATGGAAGGTTTGAAATCCTCCCACAACATTACCATGAAAGATCATCAGTGTTGATAGAACCCACACAATCTATTGATATTGGCATAGTAGAGAAAGTAAGAATCCTACACCTGGCAGCATCCATGACATATACAAAAAAGCTAGATTTTATCAAATTGTTTGAAGAATGATGCATCAATTTTGCTTGGTCATACTCTGACATGCCAGGCTTAGACATAGATCTCATTATGCATCACTTATCCTTACCAGCTGGCACTAAACCAGTAAAACAAAAGCTGAGAAAAATGCATCCACATGTTGCATTATTAGTAAAAAATGATTTGAAGAAACTACTAGATGTTGGATTTATCAGATCTATTGATTATGTGGAATGGATATCCAACATTGTACCTGTTTCAAAGCCAGATCACAGCATTAGAATATGTACTGATTTTCGGGATTTAAATAAAGCATGTCCAAAGGATGATTTCCCTTTGCCAAACATAGACATGATTGTAGATCTAATAGCTAGCCATCAAATGCTATCACTCATGGATGGATTTTCAGGATACAATCAAATCAAAATAGCTCCTGAAGACCAAGAAAAGATAGCATTTACATGTCCATGGGGCACCTTTTGCTGGAACGTCATGCCTTTTGGGCTAAAGAATGCAGGAGCTACATACCAGCGAGCTATGACAACAATCTTCCATGACATGATGCACACCTTCATGGAGGACTATGTGGACGATATCTTAGCCAAGTCTCACACCAGGGAAGGACATCTAGAGATACTGGCCAAAATATTTGACAGGTTGGAAAAATTCAAAGTCAGATTAAATCCTAAGAAATGTGCCTTTTGTGTAACATCAACAAAACTCCTTGGATACATAGTTTCTACAAAAGGAATTGAAGTAGATCTAGCAAAAGTCAAAGCCATCATGGAAATGCCACCTCCTAAGAATATCAGTACATTAAGATCTCTACAAGGTCGACTACAGTCCATCAGAAGATTCATCTCTCAACTAGCAGATCGGTGTCATCCATTCAATCATCTTTTGCATAAAAATGTGTCTTTTAAATGGGATGAACAGTGTGAGAATACTTTCAACCACATCAAGCATTATTTAATGACACCACCAATATTGGTACCACCCAGTGAAGACATGCCATTGTTGCTATATGTCGCAACAACAGATATTTCTTTAGGAGCCTTGCTAGCACAAGAGGATAAAGAAGGAAAGGAACAAGCTATATACTATATCAGCAGGACAGTCAATGGACATGAAATAAACTACACCTTCATTGAAAAATCATGCTTAGCAGTAGTATTTGCAACACAAAAATTGTGACACTATATGCTCACTCACACTGTCAAGTTCGTTGCAAAAATTGATCCTCTCAAGTATTTACTGAGCAAAGCAGCTTTAACAGGAAGGTTGGAAAAGTGGGTCATGCTCCTCAGTGAGTTTGAAATTCAGTATGTTGAAAGGCAAGCTATTAAAGGACAAGTCATCGCTGACCAATTAGCAGAAGCTCCATTATCAGACGGTCATCCTATGACCATGGAATTTCCTGATGCGGATATCCTCAACGTTACAACACAACCATGGCAACTCTACTTCGATGGATCCTACACACAACATGGATCAGGGGCAGGAATTTTATTTGTCACACCTCTTGGGCACACGATTCCACGATCTTACAGGCTTACCTTCCGGTGCACTAACAATGTGGCAGAATATGAAGCTTTGATCCTTGGAATTAAAGTAGCTATTGACTGGAAAATCACAGAACTACAGGTGTATGGAGACTCCCAGTTAATCATCTATCAAGTCAACAATGATTACCAAACTAAGGATGACACACTGATTTTATATAAGAGACTGGTAGATGATCTAAGAAAATACTTCATAGAAATCAAATTTGAGCATATACCAAGATCAGAGAACAAAAGCACAGATGCCATGGCCACAATAGCATCTCTCTCTACAAAATGCCCGAAATGCAAGATCAAGTATCAATTCTATTGTAGAAAAGTGTCAAACTCAGATAACGCATCCCAAATCCCAAACCATAAGCATTTTGATAGCATCCACCTTCCATTTATGGAGACATTTATACTTACCTAAAGGATAATATCCTACCACTAGATCTTTCTCACAACCAAAAGCACAACTTCATACGCCAATCCGCCAAACATACCATTATTGCTAACACCCTTTACCGTCGAGGCCTAGATGGTACTCTTTTTCATTGTTTAAAACATAATGAATCTGCTTACATGAGGTCCATGAAGGAATTTTGTGGTACACATTCAAGTGGGATTATCTTTAGCCAAGAAACTCCTTCGCTTTGGGGTATACTGGCCACAGCCATGGAGGCAAGAATCTTTATAAGTTTATCAAGAGATGTCCAAAATGCCGCATTCATGGCAATCTTTATACATGCACCAACACAGAGCTACATCCATTCACAACTACATGGCCTTTCCTGCCAAGGATTAGGACCTCGTAGGAAAATTAACCCATCTTCATCTCCAATGGACACAAGTTCATTATGACAGCAACCGAATATTTTACAAAATGGGTGGAGGCGGTTCCCTTAACCACAATCACTGGGAAGAAAATATCATCTTTCATACTTAATTATCTCATTTGTAGATATGGGATACCCCAGTCAATCATCACAGATAATGGCAGGCCTTTCAAGAACCAAGACATCCAAGAGCTATGTGAAAAGTTCCACATCCAACATTGCTTTTCAACCCCGTATTACCCTCAAGGTAATGGACAGGCAGAAGCTTCAAACAAAACAATCCTAAAGATTCTCAAGAAGACTATAAATGAGGTAGGGCATGATTGGCACATTCAACTTAATCCTGCTCTTTGGGCTTACAGGACTAGCATCAGAACACCAACAGGAGCTATGCCATATGCTCTTGTTTATGGATCAAAAGCCATATTACCTATCGAGGTAAACATTCCATCCCTTCGAGTTTCACTAAAGGGACTCATTTCAGATGAGGATTATAGGATCTCTAGACTTCAAGAATTAGAGCTACTTGATGAATGTCGACAACAAGCTGTCAATCATTTGACAACCTATCAACAAAGAATGTCTAGGAACTATAATCATAGGGTTAAGCCTAGAGTCTTCCAGATCGGAGACTTGGTCCTACGGGAAAACCCTAGAAATCAAGCAGACAGAGAAAAGAAGGGAAAGTTCAAACCCAACTGGATAGGGCCTTATGTTATCATATCAGTCTATGGATCAAAAGCATACTAGCTATCTACACCCAAAGGAGACATGTTGGAGGAGCCCATGAACAGCATTCATCTTAGGCGATTCTACACCTGAGGATATCTATTGCACGGTCAATAAAGTTGTCTTGATGAAAACCTGGCAAATAGGCGTCATGATGACAAAAAAAAGAGAAAAAAACAAAAATAAAAATACAAAGAAAAAGAAAGAGGACACAATAAAAACAAGTGATGAAAACCTGGCAAACAGGCATTACTTGTGATTTTCACCAAACTCCTCTATCTATTAGGTACAGTTTTGTTACAATTGTTTCCTTTCATATCATTTCCATCTATCATTTGAGATAATCATTATCACTATTCATGTCATGGCAAGGATATCATGTTTTACCCTGGCTTGGGGGCAACATCCTAGTGTTATCTGGTACAAATGGACTTTCAGCTTAAATGGAAAGGCAGTCAAACATGACAACATCAAGTGATGATACTTGAAAAATCCAAAAACATCAGAAAATCCATCAAAATCCAAAACATCAGAAAATCCATCAAAATCCAAAAACATCAGAAAATCCAAAATCCAAAAACATCAGAAAATCAAAATACAAACACATCAGAAAATCAGAAAATCCATGCAAAAACATTCATAAAATCGAAAACACAAAAATAGAGTCTACATCAATTGAAAGTGGAGTCTGTGTCAGTTGAACTACGTGGTCTCTTGTATATAACGTAGGCAAGACTAATCTTTGATCAGTCCCCGAGACCCCTAGGATAGGTCTTTAGGTTACATCATTTGGTCGAACATCTGAGAATATCATGCAAACATCAACACACACATTTCAACATCGATGATCTAATCTGAATAATGATTTGAAAATACATTAGGTAGAATTTGAATTGTTGTGCTTTTTATTTTTATCATTTGCTTATCATT